>JAACNH010006355.1:0-17554 GCA_019447015.1 Hymenochirus boettgeri
CCTGCTCCGCTCGTATTCCTGTAGTAGGGCAACCCCTTCTACCACCCTGCCTTATCCTTAGGTAAGGCCCTCCTTCGACAACCCTGCTCGTATCCCTGTAGGTATGCCCCCTTCTACACCCGCGCTTGTATCCTGTAGGTAAGGCACTCCTTCTCAACCCTTCTCGTATCCGTAGTAGTGCACCCCTTCTAAACCCTGCTCGTATCCTGTAGGTACTGCACTCCTTCTAACCTTCTCGTATCCTTGTAGGTAAGTGCACCCCTTCTTACCCTGCTCGTATCCTGTAGGTAAGTGCACCCCTTCTTAACACCTGCTCGTATCCTGTAGGTAGTGCACCGCCCTTCTACACCGGCTCGATATCCTGTATGGAGTGCAAACCCCTTCTATACCCTGCTCGTATCCTGTAGTAGTGCACCCCCTTCTACACCCGCTCGTATCCTGTAGGTAAGCACACCCTTCTACACCCTCGTCCGTATCCTGTAGTATGCATTTAACTTGATCCTGAGTAGTGCACCTCTTACCCTCTCGTATTCCTAGAGAGCACCACCCTGCTCGTATCCTGTGATGTAGGCACCCCTTCTACTACCCCTGCTCGTATCTCGTAGGTTAGCACTCCTTCTAACCACCCTAAGCGCTTCCTGTAGGAGTGCACCCCTTCTATAACCCTGCTGATCCGTTACGGTAGTGCACCCCTCTTCTACACCCTTGCTCGTATCCTTAGTGTAGTGCACCCCTTCTACACCCGTCGTTCTGGTATCTTCAAACCTCGTACCGTAGGTAGTGCACCCTTATGCCCTCGGCCTTGCCTTCTTTCAACCCGGCTCGTCCTAGGAGGCACCCTTCATCCCTGTACTGTAGTGCACTCCTTCTATACCCTGCTCGTATCCTGTAGGTAAGCTGCAAACACCTCCTTTACACCCTGCTCCGCCGTATCCCTGTAGGTAGATGCACCCCTTCACACCCTGTCTGTATCCTTAAGTAGGCACCCCCCTCTCATACCCTGCTGTATCCGTGGTAGGCACCCTTCTAACCCCTGCTCGTATCCTGTGTAAGGCAAACTCCCTTCACACACCCGGCGTCGTATCCTGTAGGTAGGCCCTCCTTCTACAACCCTAGCTCGTATCCTTAGGTATGCATCGTACCCCTGATCTTAGTAGGCACCTTCAACCCTGCTTGTATCCTGTAGGTAGTGACTGCCCTTCTACAAAAACCCCTGCTCGTATCCCTGTAGTGTAGCGCACCCTTCTACACACCTCAACCGCTCTATCCTGTAGGTAGAAGTGCACTCCTTCTATACACCCTGCTCGTAATCCTGTAGGTTAGTGCACCCCTTCTAGACCCTGCTCTATCCTGTAGGTAGGTGCACACCCCTTCTATACCCCGTATCCTAGGAGGCAAAACCCCTGCTATACAGCTCTATCCTGTCGGTCTGCACCCCTTCTACACCCCTGCTGTCATCCTGTAGTGTGGAACCCCTTCACAACCCTGCTCGTTACCTGAGGTAAAGCACCCCTTCTAACACCCTGCTCGTATCCTGTAGGATAGTGCACTCCTTCTTCTACACCACCTGCTCGGATCCTGTAGGTAGTTCACCCCCTTCATCACCCCGGCTGTATCCCGTAGGTAGGCACCCCTTCTACAGCCTGCTCGTATTCCTGTCAGGTAGAGGCACCCCTTCTGACACCCTGCTCCGTATCCTGTAGGTAGGGGGCCCCCCTATCTATCTCTCTGTATCCCTAGGTAAGGGCACCCTTCTAACACCTTGCTCGTATCCTGTAGGTAGTGCAACCCTCTCTCCAACAACCCTGCTCATACCTGGAGTAGGAACTTCAAACCAACTTGTCGTACCTGTAGTCCACCCTCTAGTGCATGATAGGTGTTCCATTTTAACATCTCTTCTGAGGTATGACCCTTACACCTGTGTCCGTAGTAAGCACCCCTTACACCCGCAATCTATCCTTATAAGCACCCTACTACAACACTGCTCATAGTGTAGGTAAAGGCAAACCACAAACAGCCTGCTTGTTCCTGTAGGGTAAGCATCTACTTCACAACCCTAGCATCATACGTATACCCCATATGCTTTAGGTAGTGCGACTCCTTCACATACCTAACCTCTGCTCGATCCTGGTAGGAGTACAACCACCCCTACACCCTGCCGTATCCTAGTGTAGGCGCCCCTTCTCAACACCCTGCTCTATCCTTTAGGTAGAGGCACCCCTTCTACACAACCCTGCTGTATCCTGTAGGTAGGCCCCTTTACACCTACCCCATGCTCGTATCCTGTAGGTAGTGCACCCCTTCTACACCCTGCTCGTTCCTGTAGGTAGGCAACCCCTTCTACACCCTGCTTCGTATCCGTAGGTAGGCACCCCTTCTACACCTGCTCGTATCCTGTAGGTATTGCACACCCGTCTCACCCTGCTCGAATCCTGGTAGGTAGGTCCACCTTCTCATCACCCTGCTCGTATCATTGGTAGTTGCACCTTCTACACCCGCTGCCGTATCTTTAGGTAGGCACCCCTTCTAACACCCTGCTCGTATCCGTAGGTAGGGCACCCCTTCTACCCCTGCTATCCTGTAGGTAGTGCACCCCCTTCTACACCCCTGCTTCGTATCCTGTAGGTAGGGCACCCCTCTACAACACCCTGCTCGTATCCTGTAGTTAGGGCACCCCTTCTACACCCTGCTCGACACCTGTAGGTAGGGCACCCCTTCTACACCACGCTCGTATCCTGTAGGTAGGCACCCCTTCTATACCCTGCTTCGTATCCTGTAGGTAGTGCACCCCCTTCTACCACAACACCCCATGAGCTCCGTATCCATGTAGGTAGTGCAACTCCTTTATAACCCGCTCGTATCCTGTGTGTAGTGCCTCATTCTATACCTGCCCTCTTCGTATCCTTTTAGTGTAGTGCACCCCTTTCCTACAAGTCTAACACACCCTGCGTCGTATCCTGTAGGTTAGTGCACCCCTTCTATACCCTGCTCGTACCTGTAGGTATGCACTCCTTCTATACCCTGCTCTATCTGTATGTAGTGCACCCCTTCTACACCCTGCTCTAATCCTGTAGGTAGTGCACCCTTCTTTATACCCTGCTTGTCGTATCCTGTAGGTAGTGCACCCCTTCTACACCCTGGCTCCGTATAGCCTGTAGGTAGTGCACCCACCCTTCTCACAACACACCCTGCTCTATCCTGGGTAACCTCCTCTACCCTCTGTATCCTGTAGGTAGGGCACCCCTTCTACACCTGCTCGTAGCCTGTAGGTAGGGCAACCCAACCCTACACCTGCTCTTCCTGGTAAGTGCACTCCTTCTAAACCCTCTGTATCCTGTAGGTGCACCCCTTCCGATACCCTTCGTATCCGTAGGTAGGCCCCTTCTACCATGCCTCTCGTCTCCCCTGTAGGTAGTGCACCCCTTCTTACAATCTACACCTGCTGGGTATCCTGTAGGTAGCACCCCTTCTCAACCCTTGCTCGTATCCTGTGTAGTGCACCCTTCTATACCCGGCTCGTATCCTGTAGGTATGCCACCCTTCTACACCCTGCTCGTATCCTGTAGGAGAGCACCCACCCCTTCTACACCCTGCTTGTATCCGTAGTAGGGCACCCCCCCTGCACCTGCTTGTATCCTGTAGGTATCTGGGCACCCCTTCTACACCCTGCTCGTATCCTGTAGGTAGGGCACCCCTTTACCCCTGCTCGTATCCTGTAGTAAGGCACCCTTCTACACCCTGCTCGTATCCTGTAGGTAGTGCACCCCTTCTACACCCCCGCTTTGTATCCTGTAGGTAGGCACCCTTCTACACCTGCTCGTATCTGTAGGTAGTGCACCCCTTCTACACCCTGCTCTTACCTGTAGGTAGTGCACTCCTTCTACACCCTGCCCGTATCCGTAGGTAGTTGAACCCCTTCTACTAACCCTGCTCGTATCCTGTAGGTAGTAGGCACCCCTTCTAACACCTGCTCGTATCTGTAGGTAGTGCCTCCTTCTACCACCCTGCTGTATCCTGTAGGTAGTGCACCCCTTCTATACCCCTGCTCGTTCCTGTAGGTAAGGCACACCCTTCTACACCGCTCGTTCCTGTAGGTAAGGCACTCCTTCTACAATCATAAGCCCCTGCTCGTATCCTGTAGTGTAGATGCACCCCTTCTAATAACCCTGCTCGTATCCTTGTAAGGCACCCCTTCTTACACCCTGCTCGTATCCGTTAGGCAACCCTTCCACCCTGGTCGTTACCTGTACGGAGGACCCCTTCCCACATCTTCTGTTATCCTTGAGGTAGGGCACCTTCTAACACACCTGCTTGTATCCTGTAGGTAGGCACCCTTCCTCAACCCTGCTCATATCGAACGATTAGGTAGGCACTCCTTCCTACACCCTGCTCGTATCCTTTAGGACGGGCACCCCCTTCTACACCTGCTCGTATCCTGTAGGTAGGCACTTCCCTTCTACACCCTGCTCGTACCTGTAGGTAGAAAAACAATATGTGTTGAGCACTAGTGCTGATTGTCCAATATTAAGTATACTATACGGCTGGTGCACTCTCCCCATCTGTAGTCACTATACTAAACCCATACACGATAACATGTGGTATAAGGCAACCCACAAATGTCGTATAAAACTCAGTCACTTTATTCCAACCACCCTACACATCAGTACAGTCATCCACAGTAAATATGCTTTAGTATAGTGCACCCCTTCTACACCTTGCTCGAATCCTGGGGTAGGGCACCCCCCTACTCGTATCCTGTAGGTAGGGGCAACCTTTCTAACCCCTCTCGTATCCCTGTAGGTGGGCACCCTTCTACACCCTGCTTGTATCCCTGTTAGGTAGGCACCCCTTCTACACCTGCTCGTATCCTGTAGGTAGTGCACCCTTCTACACCCTGCTCGATCCTGTGGTAGGCCCCCTTCTACACCCTGCTCGTATCCTGTAGGTATGCAACCCTTCTACACCTGCTCGTATCCTGTAGGTAGGCACCCCTTCTCACACCCTGCTCGTATCCTGTAGGTTAGGCACCCCTTCTACACCCTGCTCGTATCTGTAGGTAGTGCACCCCTTCTACCCCTGCCGTATCCTGTAGGTAGGGCACCCCTTCTAACCCTGCTCGTATCCCGTAGGTAAGTCACCCCTTCTAACTACACACTGCTCGTATCCGTAGGTAAGGCACCCCTTCTCACCTGCTCGATCCTGTAGGTGCGCACCCCTTCTACACCCCTGCTCGTATCCTGTAGGTAGGCACCTCCTTCTCAACCTGCTCGTATCCTATAGTAGTGCACCCCTTCTACCCTGTCGTACCTGGAGTAGTGCACCCTCTAATACCCCTGCTCGTATCCTGTAGGTAGCACCCCTTCTACCCCTGCTCGTATCCTGTAGGTAAGTGCACACCCTTCGACATACCCGCTCGTATCCTGTAGGTAGTGCACCCTTCTACTACCGCCTTCGCCCTCGTATCCTGTAGGTCAAGGCGACCCCTTCTATACCCTGCTCGTATCCTGTAGATGTCACCCCTTCTACCCCCTGCTGCGTATCCTGTATGTGGCAACCCTCTATACCCTGTATCCTGTAGGTAGTGCACCCCTTCTTATCACGAGGACAAACCCTGCTCGCTTATCCTGTGGTAGTTGCACCCCTTGCGTATAGGCAACCCTGATCGTATCCTGTAGGTCGTGCAACCCTTCTACCACCCTACTCGTATCTGTAGGAAGGCACCCCTTCTACAACCCTGCTCGTATCCTGTAGGTAGTGCACCCCCTCTATCCCTGCTCGTTCCTGTAGGTAGGCACCCCCTTTACACCCTGCTCGTATCCTGTAGTAGGCACCCCTCTACACCCTGCTCAATCTTTAGGTAGGCACCCTTCTACACCCTGCTCGTATCCGGTAGGTAGTGCACCCCTTCCACCACACACTGCTCGTATCCTGTAGGTAAGGCCCCCCTTCTACACCCTGCTCGTATCTGTAGGTAGCACCCTTTTCTGTCATCTGTAGAGGCACCCCTTCTACACCCTGCTCGTATCCTGTAGTAGTCACCCCCTTCTTAACCCTGCTCGTTCTGTAGGTAGTGCACAACCCTTCTACACCCCTTCTAACCTGCTCTTCCTTAAGGCACCCCTTCAACACCCTGCTCGTATCCTGTGTAGGTAAGGCACCCCTTCTACACCCTGCTCGTATCCTGTAGGTAGTGCACTCCTTCTACACCTGCTCGTATCCTGTAGGTATGCACCCCTTCTATACCCTGCTCGTTATCCGTAGGTAGAGGCACCCCTTCTACACCCTGCTCGTATCCTGTAGGTTGGCACCCCCTTCTACAACCCTGCTGTACCTGTAGGTAGGCACCCCTTCTACACCCCTGCTCGTATCCTGTAGGTGGGCACTCCTTCTAACACCCGCTCGTATCCTGTAGGTAGTGCAACCCCTTCTAACCCTGCTCTTCCTGTAGGTAGTGCACCCTTCTATACACCCGTCGTATCCTGTAGGTAGTGCACCCCTTCTACACCCTGCTCGTATCCTGTAGGTGGCACCTTCTATACCCTGCTCGTATCCTGTAGGAGTGCACTCCTTCTATACCCTGCTCGTATCCTGTAGGGTGGCACCCCTTCTACACCCTGCTCGTATACTGTAGGTAGTGCACCCCTTCTATATCACCCTGCTCGTATCCGTGTATGCCCCGTAACCTGCTCGATCGGTTAGGCAACCCTTCTACACCCTGTCGTTATCGTAGGTAGTGCACCCCTTCTCACCCTGCTCGTATCCTGTAGTAGTGCACCCCTTCTACACACCCTCTCGTTCCTGTAGTAAGGCAACCCCTTCCTACACCCTGCCCGTATCCTGTAGGGAGGCACCCCTTCTACACCCTCTCGTATCCTGTAGTAGTGCACTCCTTCTACACCCTGCTCGTATCCTGTAGGTAGTGCACCCGTTCTATATACCCTGCTCGTATCCCGATGGGAAGGCACCGCCTTCTAACACCCTGTCTCGCTATCCTGTAGGTAAGGCACCCCTTCTACACCCTGCTCGTATCCTGTAGGTAGGACCCCCCTACATCCTTCTGTTATCCTTTAGGTAGGGCACCCATTCTACACCCTGCTTGTATCCTGTAGGTAGGGCACCCCTTCCTACACCCTGCTCATATCCTGTAGGTAGGGCACTCCTTCCTACACCCTGCTCGTATCCTGTAGGAAGGCACCCCTTCTACACCCTGCTCGTATCCTGTAGGTAGGGCACTTCCTCTCAACCCTGCTCTATCCTGTAGGTAGAAAAAAAACAATATGTGTTGAGCACAGGGCTAGATTGTCCAAAATATATTAAGTACACATACACGTGGTGCACTCCCACTAGCAATATACTACACACTACAAACGATAAACAGTAGGTGGGTATAAATGGTCACACAACAATTGTGTAACACTCAGATACTTTATTCCAACAACCCTACAATCAGTACAGTATATTCCACATATGCTTTAGGTAGTGCGCACCCCTTCTACACCTTGCTCGAATCCTGGGGGTAGGGCCCCCCTACTCGTATCCTGTAGGTAGGGCACCTTCTACACCCTGCTCGTATCCGGTACGGTTAGGTGCACCCCTTCTACACCCTGTGTATCCTGTAGGTAGGGCACCCCTCTACACCTGCTCGTATCCTGTAGGTAGTGCCCCCTTCTACACCCTCTCGTATCCTGTAGGTAGTGCACCCTTCTACACCCTGCTCGTATCTGTAGGTAGTGCACCCCTTCTACACCCGCTCGTATCCTGTAGGTAGTGCACCTCCTTCTACATCCACACTGCTCGAATCCTGTAGGTAGGGCACCCCTCTACACCCTGCTCGTATCATGTAGGTAGTGCACCCCTTCTACACCCTGCTCGTATCCTGTAGGTAGGGCACCCCTTCTACACCCTGCTCGTATCCTGTAGGTAGGGCACCCCTTCTACACCCTGCTCGTATCCTGTAGGTAGTGCACCCCTTATATACCCTGTCTATCCGGAGGTAGTGCACCCCTCACCCTGCTTCTATAACCCTGCTCGTATCCTGTAGGTAGTGCCCCCTTTACACCCTGCTCGTACCTGTAGGTAGTGCACTCCTTCTATACCCTGCTCGTATCCGTAGGTAGGCACTCCTTCTATACCCCGCTCGTTCTGTAGGTAGGACCCTCTTCTACACCCTGCTCGTATCCTGTAGTAGTGCAACACCCGTCTATACCCTGCTGTATCTGTAGGTAGTGCACTCTTCTATACCCTGCTCGTATCCTGTAGGTAGTGCACCCCTTCTACACCCTGCTCGTATCCTGTAGGTAAGGCACCCCTTCACAACCCTGCTGGTATCTGTAGGTAGTGCACCCTCCTTCATACCCTGCTCGTATCCTGTAGGTAGTGCACCCCCTTCTCTACCGTAGCCTCGTATCCTGTAGGTAGTGCACCCCTTCCTACACCCCTCGGATCCTGTAGGTAGGCACCCTTTAACCCGCTCGTATCCTGTAGGTGTGCACCCTTCTACACCTGCTCGTATCCATGTAAGGCACCCTTCTACAACCCGCTCGTATCTGTAGTAGTGCACCCCTTCTACACCCTATCTCATCCTGTAGGTAAGGCACCCTTCTACACCTCTGCTCGTATCCTGTAGGTAGTGCACCCTTCTATACCCTGCTCGTATCCTGTAGGTAGTGCACCCCTTTTACACCCTGCTCGTATCCTGTAGGTAGTGCACCCCTTCTACACCCTGCTCAAATCCTGTAGGTAAGGCACTCCTTCTACACCCTGCTCGTATCCTGTAGGTAGTGCACCCTTCTACCCCGTCGTACCTGATGTAGGCACCCTTCTACACTCCACCTGCTCGTATCCTGTAGGTAGGGCCACCCTTCTATCCCTGCTCGTACCTGTAGGTAGGGCACCCCTTCTACACCCTGCTCGTATCCTGTAGGTAGTAGCACTCCATTCTACAACAATGTCGTTATGCTGTAGTAGGGCAACCCTTCTAACCCGCTCTATATCCTGTAGGTAAGGCACCCCTTCTACACCCCCTCGCTCATCCTGTAGTGTAGGCACTCCTTCTACACCCTCTCGTATCCTGTATGTGAGTGCACCCCTTCTACACCCTGTTCGTATCCTGTAGGTAAGGCACCCCCTTCACCCCCTGCTCGTATCCTGTGGTAGGGCACCCCCTTCAATCCTGCTCGTATACCTTTAGGTAGAGGCACCCCTTCTACACCCTGCTCGTATCCTGTAGGTAGTGCACTCCTTCTACACCCTGCCGTATCCTGTAGGTAGGGCACCCCTTCTATACCCGCCTCTATCCTGTTGGTAGGCCCCCTTTAACCCTGCTCATATCCTGTAGGTAGGGCACCCCTTCTATACCCTGCTCGTATCCTGTCGTAGTTCACTTCCTTCTACATCCTTTTACCCTGCTCGTATCTGTAGTGAGGTGCAACTCCTTCTACTACCCTTCTCGTATCCTGTAGGTAGTGCACTCCTTCTACACCTGCTCGTATCTGTAGGTAGTGCACCTCCTTCAACATTCTACACCTGCTCGTATCCTGTAGGTGTGCACTCCTTCACTACACCCTGCTCTATGATCCTGTAGGTAGTGCACTCCTTCTAACTATCTTACAATGCCTCTATCCTCCGTATCCTGTAGTAGTGAGCCTTCATCTTACCCTTCTACTCCTGCTAGTATCTGTAAGGTAGGCAACCCCTTTCCCCTTCCTATACACATCTACACCTGCTCGATCCTGTAGGTAGTGCACCCCTTCATACCCTGCTCGTATCCTGTAGGTAGTGCACTCCTTCTACACCTGCTCGTATCATGTAGGAAGGCACCCCTTCTACACCCTGCTCGTATCTGTAGGTAGTGCACTCCTCTACAACACCCGTTATACCGGATCGTAGTAGGCACCCCTTCTACACCCTGCTCGGATCCTAGGTAAGGCGCCCCTTCTAACACCCTGCTCGTATCCTGTGGTAGGGCACCCCTTCTACACCCTGCTCGTATCTGTAGGTAGTGCACTCCTTCTACACCCTGCTCGTATCCTGTAGGTAAGGCACCCATTCTATACCCTGCAGGTAGTGCACCCCTTCTATACCCTTCTCGTATCCTGTAGGTGGGGCAACCCCCTACACCCTGCTGTATCCTGTAGTAGTGCACCCCTTCTACAACCTGCTCGTATCCTGTAGGTAGTGCACTCTCTCTTCTACTACCTGCTTCGTATCCTGTAGTATGCACTCCTGCTAACCCTGCTCTATTCCGTCGGTGTGCAACCCCTTCTTATACCCTGCTCGTATCTGAGGTAGTGCACCCCTTCTATGACCGCGGTTCCTTAGGTGGGGCCCCCGTAACCGTGCTCGTATCCTGTAGGTAGTGCACTCCTTCTACACCCTGCTCGTATCCTGTAGGTAGGGCACTCCTTCTACACCCTGCTCGTATCCTGTAGGTAGTGCACCCCTTCTATACCCTGCTCGTATCCTGTAGGTAAGGCACCCCTTCTACACCCTGCTCGTATCCTGTAGGTAAGGCACCCCTTCTATACCCTGCTCGTATCCTGTAGGTAGAGCCCCCCGGGAGCGGCAGCCATACGGACACGGCTGCCGGGAGTTCATTTCGGCGGGGGAAAAAGGGAAGGTAAGAAAAGTTTGGGGAGCTCTTCTAAAAATAAAAATGGAGCGGATTGGGGCTGGGGGACAGGGGGAATCATATAGCTAAGGGTTTTACGCTAGGGGGAGGGAATCCTGAGAGGGAGGGGAGGGGAGAAGGGCTGCATACGCCATGCCAAACTTCTCCCGAGGCCAGGTAGGAGGCAGAGTCCTATATGACTTGCTATCCTCCTGGTGGGCAGTTTTGGGACTTTGGGGGGGGACTTCAGGAGAACCATATGGAGCTGGGGATGTGAGGTAAGGATTAAACTCCACTACATGGTAGGCCGTAAGTTGGGGGGATTTATAGTTTTGGGGGTGGACATGCCCTTAAGTTTGTATCCCCACAAACTCCAAGATCCCTTTCCGAAGGGATTCACATTACACAGAGCCATTTATAGTATAAGTAGCACAAGGATTTTTAAGTCCAAAATGCATCACCTTCCATTTATCAACATTGACTTTCATCTGCCACTTAGAGCCCAATGTGACAATCTATTAGATTCCCCCTGCAACGATTGCACATCCTCTGAAGTTTTGTGTCGTCAGCAAACACAGAACACCTTGCTGACAATACCCACTAGCAATTAGTCCCAAATGATTAAACCCATTAACAACTACATTGTGCAACACAATTCTATTTGAACGTTTCGAACCCATGGTTTCCTTCCTCAGACAAGCAATTATGAACAACGCAAGTGCCAAGTGCTATTTATAGACAAAAATCTAATCAGTTAGGATGGCCAGTGTGAGTGTCAAGATTCATTATGCATAACACAAGAAGGTGCTAACAGTGATAAAGTGCAATGTAAAGTGCAAGTGCTAAAAAATGGATAAATATTATAAACCGTACCACTATAAAAAGCCTACCTAAAAAATGTGATGAGGACTAATTGTGCAAAAACAGTATATAGCAAATATAAATATCATATATAACAGAACCTCTTGGATAAATATCTGGAAATAACACTTCTATCATTTAACCTTCAATATATCACCCATAGTTCAGAATCAGAAATATAGCACAGGATTAACACACAGGTTAAAATCATCAGCGTTTTGGTAGGTAACAAGAAACGTCCCAAATTTATGTCAGACCTTAGGTTGTACCACATCAAGTTCGAATATCCATCTAGCTTCTCTACTAGCAATTTATTATTTCTATCACCACCCCTGCTGTCAATTGGTACATGATCAATGACCATCGCCCTGGGATCGGATACTTGGTGTTTGGCAGCTACTGGAGGAGTGTCCCCTCCCTGATCACCTTTAGCGAGAGCTGATGTTTGCTGATATTGGTCATAACAGTCCTGTAACGTGGACAAAATGTACTCCCCTCTCTCTGGTTACTTAGGGGACATATTACCCGCTTCAATCTTTGCCCTTTCCAAATGTGGGGTGATGTCTCCGGGGGGGTTTACCTTGATTTGTTCATCATTGATCAAGGCTGCTGGCCCTATCTTACCGTCAGAACAGATCCTTTAACCCCATAAACGTGATTTTTTGGGTGACCCCTGTATTGTATATCTGGATGGAAACTCTTGCCATGTAGAAGTTGAGGTCCGTGGGTTTCGAATAAATGGGATGCTGGATTGCCTTTGAGGCGATGTTGACCTGAACTTCAAGATATTGGCCTGCACCTTGAATAAACAGCATTTAATACATGTTATTGTACAAAGATTGCAAATTTGAATAAATTCTTGTGCCTGTTGTAGGCTACCATGCCAAACAATAAACAGGTTGTCAATGTATCGCCAACCAAAATCTTGGCACTTTGTACTAAATTGCTTGTCTGAGGAAGGAACCACACGGGTCCGAAACGTTACATAAAAAATTGTGTTACACTTAAGCTGGATGCCCAGCGATGTTCTTTTTGGATATTACTTCTGTGGCTACAAACGGGAGCACTCAGCATTTGAACGTTTGGCAGTTTGTGGTTTAGATGTGCGGATCCTCAACTACTATACGTCGTTATTTTCTATCCATGTACAAATGTGCCTCCCCAGACCTTAGTCCTTAGCTTATACATAGTCACCCGACTATTCTACATCTACTGTTTCAGAACATAGAGTTTTGCTTATATTCCTAATAGCATTAGTACTACATAGGTAAGTTGTCAATTAAAAATATACTAATTGCAGCATCAATAATTAATCTACTGACATTCTAAACTAATGAACAATACCTGTAATTGAGCAGTAGGGGCCACTCTGTATCACAACTGAGTAGAAACTCTCCTAGACCTAGCCAGACATTAATAGCGCTGCACTGGATAATGTTACCTGGTTGACTCTATTGGATATCATGCTACATTCAAAAATGCAATACTCGGACATTACACAACAAGATGTGTTCTGCTAGAATGTTAAAAAAAACTAGAGGAATAATCACGATCACATGAGCAGAAAAAACTAATTAAATCCAATGCAGCAGAATTACAAACACTGCACACAATGTCAGCATAATCTGTAACTAATAATGTATATATCGACCTCCTTTTAAATGACTCCAATTACATCTTATATTACACAGTAAAGGGGACATATACTATTTATCGTTCAGTTCTCTTCTTGTGATTGCCATCATTTCTATTCCAACCATTCAAATGTACTTACCTGCCCCTACTGCTGTTGAAAGATGGACTCTGTTATGCTAGTTATACTAAAGTTAATTTGATTGTCCCCAAGTCTTGCTAATAAACATTCCTCTTTACAATTTACAGAGAACTATGCTATTTTATGAGATCACAAACCTTATTTCTATATCCTACTCTCTTACTGCTCCTACCATCCCATTCTGCTAGTTAAGATGCTGCCCAGATGTACAGAAAGCTGCTGCACTGCTAATAAATAGCCCCTGGCAGAGGCGAAAGAGAGGAACTAATTTTCGGTCCTGGGCTTTGCTATAGGAGATGAATATTGGGAGCACGGAGTATCCGGATGTACTTACTTCTAGTGTGGCCACCCTGGGGTTACATTATCGTTTTGTCACTCCAAGGGTAACTCAGGGTACTTACCGCAAGCACAGTTAGGTGAGGCCACACATCCAGCTGGCACCACACACTGGTTCGCTTGCTCTTTTATTTTCTTTTTTTTTTGGGGGGGGGGCTCGCAAAGCATGATCGTAAGCATGTGAGAACGCGCTAGTGAGCCTAGCCCTTAGGTCAGATCGTAGCACTTCTTACTATGTTTTAATAATTATGTTGCCATAGGAGCTCCACAGCCCCCCTTTTTAAATACTATGCATTGAGGCAGGCCTCTTCCCCTCTTGTTACAAGCCAGTAGGCGGGGGGAAGTGATAGCCTTCCATACTAATCCAATGCAAGGTCAGGGAGAACCTTCCCAAGAAGATCAAACAAGCAGGAGTGTCCAGCCCGATAAATGACCCAAGGTAATTGTTAGGACCTTCCATACTGGGGTTACCTTGATGTGGTTGGAAGGCTTTTCACTTTTATGCATAAAATTGTAGCTAAAAACCCCCATGTTTTTACTGTTTGCACTAGCACAGATATTATGATATATGGGGCCCAGGAATGTGCATGATCATCTCTTCTTGTTTGTCCTAGAGCCCTTATTAAATCTGTCTTCGCTCACCTGCTTCACTAGATGACCAAACTGTAAAAAACATGCAGGGTTATTCAGTAAAAGTTCTTATTGTTTAAAATGGTGCTAATTTTGCCCCAACCAATCAGATGTTAGCTTTCAAATGTTAAAATAAGTTCTGATTGGTGGGCTAAATTAGAACCATTTTAAACACTCAGAACTTTTATTGAATAACCCTGACGGTGTCCTCCATAGGCTGTATCCCAGAGCTCACCGCTCAGGGAAGAAGCAGGCTATAGCTGACTGGGGAGCTGTAATGTGCAAGTACAGGTTGCCATACAATATCACATTGGTATCTGTCGGTACACATGTTGTGGTAACCACATACACAGGACCGACTGATCCCCATCTGCAAAATACTATACTTAGTAGAGGAGCGGATACCGCCCAAAGGAAATCTTACGTTTGATGGACCGACATGTGATGCCGCCGGTGGAACGGACGTCTGGCGCCATTATCAGATGTTTTTGTGCCTTCACACACTGGGCAAATCCTGTCAGATCAACGATGACTGATTGAATCAATGAAATGAAAAGCGATGATGTTTACAAAACTATTCACTGCACTGTGACATTAACCATTGGGAAGTAATCAGTGACTGCTGACATGGACTTATTGACATTAGAGCATAGAATCAGTATTCTATAAATGCACAATATTTAAACGAGGGGAAACGAGAGGGACACATTGAAACCTACAATAAGGATGTGTTCCTTTATTAATTTCATGATGTACCTCGGCTTCTAATAAAGTTATGAAAGTAAACAGTACATGACAAGGAGCCTTGGAGAACAAGCAGTTAATGGATGGTGTGCATTAAATGGAGCGTTCTGCCTTAGGGAGTTCAGTACAAAATTCATAGACTTTCACGGTCTAGTGTCTGTGTTAAATATTTGCTAATTTATAATTCAATAAAAGAGGAGGGTTTTTACAAATAATACAAATTTTAAATTTAGCACAAAAAGAAGTGTTGTTATCATTCCACCCAATCTTAATCAGACCTTGTCTTGCATAAACAAAATGCTCATTAAGAAACTTACTTCCTTGTATTCCACTGGCCATGGTCCTTGACCTAGTAGTGAGGCGGAGCTGGAATGGGGAACATATACTCCTCAAGCAGTGTTGTTCCATCGTGAATAGAACTGCAGCATTTTATTGTTCTTCTCACTGTCTTCGTTCAGCCCATTAAATGACATACAATTGACAGAAATTATCGAAGATGACTAATAGATTGCATCTGCGCATTCCCTGGAGAATTAAGATATTTTTTTATAGGAGTGCTCACCATTTTAAATCAATGGCCAGTATAATGTACCTTCTGCCTCTGAAAGATTTTTAACCCCAAACACCCCAGTAAACACACGGCAATTAAAATGGCTGACTGGTTTACATTGATCATGTTTAAAACCAAATGACGACAATCAGAAATATACTGATCACTGAACCAACCAGAGAAATCTATATTCAGATTCATACTGATTATTAATAGAGGTAGGGCCACACTAGGGCGTGTAATGAGCGATCTGTTGCATGTAGCAAATGGTTCGGTGCGTTGCGCTATGATACTTCTTTTTGTAGAGCAGTGATCACCATTGTTTTTGCACACTTGCAGTGAACTATTCCTTTAAAAGAAGAGTTAGAAATGAAGCGTTCTTGTAAACTGCTCTCAAAAAGTTTCACATTATAATGAAAATTGATGAAAACAAGTTTAATTACTTCTACACTCAATATCCATCAAATTTGCAACCACAACCCGGCCTCCCAGTTAAAACGCGGATTGTATACAAATCCTTCTCCTACAATCCCTTCGCTACAGCTGCAACTGCCTTATTTTCCTCACTAGTCTCCCCATATGTTCTGCCCGCAACCTCCGCTCATCGCATAACCAGCTATTGTACAGACCCCCCACTCGTACTGCTTCCTCTGCCTTAAAAACTTTCCTTTGTGGCTCCCCATCCTCTGGAATTCTATTCCCCTCCCTCCTCCTCAAGAACCTCTCTTTAGCAGTTTAAAATATACCCTTTCCTCCCTACCTATCTGTAACCCGCACAGTATCTGGCTCTATATATCTCTATAGGATATCTAACCCTTAAAATTCTCTACTATCTGGGTAACCACACAGTATATGGTAAATCTATATCTCTATAAAGATAAATTCTAACCTTACATCCTACCCTATCTGTAACCCAGCACAGTATAAAATGGTATCTTATATATCTATATATGAATAAATCTACCCTTTACATTCCTACCTATCCGGTACCTCGCACAGTAATTGGGGTATCTATATTCTAATATATGATATCTCGCCTTAACATCCTCCGTCCGGTACCCAGCACAGTATATTGTATCTATATTCTATATATGATATCGACCCTTACAATCCTACCCAGCTGGTACCAGCACAGTATATGGTATCTATATATCTATATATGATACATCTACGACCCTTACATCCTACCTATCTGGTAACCAGCACAGTATATGGGTAATCTATATATGATAAATCTACCCTTACATCCTACCTATCTGGTAACCACTCACAGTAATGGTATCTATATATCTATATATGGGTAAATCTACCCTACATCCTACCATATCTGGTAACAGCCCAGTAAATATGTATCTATTATCTAATTGATAAATTCTACCCTTACATCCTAAACATCCTACCTAGCCGGTACTACCACAACAGTATCTGGTCATCTATCTATCTATAGAGTAAATCTACCACTTACATCCTACCTATCCCGGTACCAGCACCTTATGGTAATCCTATATATCTATATATGATAAATCTAAAAAACCCTTCCCCTACCTATCGGTAAACCCCGCACAGTATTGATATCTATTAGCTCGTATGATAATCTACCTTACATCCCTAGCTATCCCGGTAACACAGCACAGTAATAAATGGTCTCTATATAGCTATATATATAAATCTTATCCTTACAATCCTACCGATCTGGTAACCAGCACAGTATATGGTATCTATTATCTTATATATAAATCTATCCTAACATCCCTACCGTATCTGGTACCAGCACAGTAATATGATATCTAGATATCTATATATATAAATCTAACCCTTACACCCTACCTATCTGGTAACAGCACAGTATATGTTATCTATTATTTTTTGATAAATCTAACCCTTACAATCCTACCCTATCCGTAACCAGCCGGATATGAGTATCTATATATATAGATACCATATACTGTGCTGGTTACCAGATAGGTAGGATGTAAGGCTAGATTTATCATATATAGATATCATATACTGTGCTGGTTAACAGATAGGTAGGATGTAAGGCTAGATTTAT
>JAACNH010006356.1:0-17550 GCA_019447015.1 Hymenochirus boettgeri
TTAACTGCGAAACAAAAAGTGATAAAAGTTAGTTTCTAGTTCATTGAAGACGTTTCCCTAGTAGGCTTTGAGTCTATGGGCGAAAAGCGCTTTACAAATGTTATTTGTTGTTGGTGTGTTATCTGACTGGCTTCTCACATTCAGAATGACTTGTACAAGAATCACAGCCAGGTCTTAAGGACATTATGAATGCAAGGTGGGATTGCATGGGGGCTAAGAGGGTGTTATTGGAACGCCCAGGGTAAGGTGTCAAAACAGCATTGTACATGGCAGACATTTGGGCCTTTGTCAAAAGAAAGTAGAGTAGAAGAGAAGAAAAAGAACACGAATACCAACAGTGAAGGGGAAAAGCAAGACAGGAGGAGAGAACATGGTCATTCCCATATGTTTCAGGGGTCTAGAATTTTCAAAAAAACACCATATCCCTGCCTGTTTTTAAACCAAATAACACACTGAGGCAGCAATTGGTACAGGCGAAAGACCCAATACCGAAACACAAGAAAAGCAACATCATATACGCAGTGCAGTGCAGTGAAGAGTAATCTGATTTGTATGTGGGAGGGACCAAACAGCAACTGCACCAACGTATGGCCTAGCACAGAAGAGCCAATTCCTCAAGTCAGGACCTGCATCTTAAGGAAAAAAGGACATACCTTTGAAGATTGTAATGTCACAATATCCTTTCAAAGGAAATGTACAATGCGTGTTTGACACCTTACCCTGGGCATTCCTATAATGCCTCTTAGCCACAATGCAATCACGCTTGCATTCAGAAGGTCCCTAACACCTGCTGTGATATGCTAATGGGACTTTCAAGGGTACATAATTGTCAACAGATTCTTGTACAAGTCATTCTGAATGAGAAAGCCAGTTGGATGACTAGCGAAACGTCTTCAAGTCTAGTTGATCTAAACTGAATAACAACAGATATTTTCTCTTATTTTCTCATTTCAATATTTTATTTGTACTAAAAGCTTTGATATCCAGCTATTATTGTGTAGCGTTAACACTGTA
Source organism: Hymenochirus boettgeri (assembly GCA_019447015.1). NCBI lineage: Eukaryota > Metazoa > Chordata > Amphibia > Anura > Pipidae > Hymenochirus > Hymenochirus boettgeri. Next base: position 1,015 of record JAACNH010006356.1, read on the forward strand.
TATTAGCTAGTAATAGATATTGGACACCTTAATGTGTTATTATAGGAGCTGTTCACATATATGATAGACACAGGAGCAATCCATGATCCATTATCAAGTGAGCCAAGTCTTGATCTTCATTAGATTTTTGGGTGTTGGGGTGGCTCATAAGATACCCAACACCCTCGGTTATTACCCAGGACTTAATTTCATTTGAAATGACAGGAAAGTTCCTTAACTATATAAATGAGGCTTGGAAGCTTAGTGATTTTTTTAAGAACAAGTAACTTGCAAGAATCTCTAAGGGTGTTGCTATGAAGTTAATGTTAATCATCTAACTCAACGTTTCACCCGTCAAACATTGAATCAGCTATAACATCTACTGCCCCAATGGTTCTCATTGGTGAGTTTTACTAAGTGATCAGGCCAGTGGTTGTCTGGAATGTCATGGTAACATCTTGGCAGTTATTCAGTATAAAAGACCTATATTCCTATATTACACAACAAGGATTATGTTCTATAGTTTTATTTGTTTCCATGAGATGTTTTTATTCACTATTTGGTTACCTTGTTTCATACTGGCACCCTCTGGTGCTTGAGTTTTTAGTTGGAGCAGCAATGGTTTTACTGCATTTTGTTTGCGTTAGCTTGGGGGGGTTTTTTTAGCAGTGATCTGTGAATTGGCAAGTAAGTAAATTATACAGTAGATAATGTACCCCCTGCTGTAAATGATAAGGATATTAGAAGTCACTGAAGAGTTCCGTGACCATATAAAAGCATGAGGACACAACCCCCACTTTCCTTTAAAGCCCCCTCCCATATGGCTAAATTATAAATTCACCATACTCCCTGGTATTCTTAAACAATACCCCTCAACACAACCCCTTACCTCCCACCACTCGTACCCTCTCGTCCCAGTGCAAACCCAGGCCAGCCACAGTTTCAGTTTTTCCAGACTGTGACACCCCACCCCCTGGTCTCCAAACTTACTTCCACTTGCTTGCACATATGATGCTCAGTCGCAACTACCTCCCCACCATGGCCGGATACCGTGTGCTGTCCTACTAATTCCAGATGGGGAGGGAAAGTTTGCGCTGCTGTCACGCACAACGAACAGCTCACATATCGAACAGCTCTCTCAGGTTAGGTTTAGGAGCAGCGCGGAGGTCAGGGGTTCATATCAGTGTGTTCCTTCACTTCCTGTTATAAGCGGCGTACTGATACGTAGTAGCGCGCCGATTGAATCCATATTATTTACAGTGGGGTCTCATAGGGACCATGGAAGGGAGTGGATTATAAGGAATAATCCACTACAAAAAATTTGAGTGACTAATCCACTGATTCTCTCATTATTGTATATTACATATAAAGCATTACAGTGAAGTTTACTTAAAACCATAAGTCATAATTTGATATATTTATGTGAATTTGAAACGTATACAGGTGTTGTTATTAATTGTTAACATTCATAATAAAATATTCCACTATTACTGAACAATGGATCATATAGTATCTGCATAAACAGGAACATTCTCCCCAGCGAGCTGAACTCCAGCTACTAATGGACTTCAAATGCTAAACATTGCTAAACTCTTTTGAGCTTGTAGTGATGTGTCTCTGTTCCCCCCTACATCCATAATTTGTAATCAAGAAGAGTGTAATTTTGTCATTTGAAGTACTAATTATCTTATCATGACACGGCATATAACGTACATGTCTACCCAATTAGCTGGGACAATATTAAAATTTGGAAGCCTAAATTATGTCTCAATTTAACACTGGCAAAACTCTTGTCTAGTTCTGTAATTAAAATGTTGTCTTTGCTTCTGCCTTGGGGCATGAGTGATGATTAGGACCTGTCAGGGGGTGTACTCAAACTGAACCAGTGAAGCGTTGGATGGAGCAACATGACCCTGCATTGTTAAGTGTGTCAACATATATAACCTGAATTCCCTTCAGCGCATATAATCACATTTGGTGGAGCATAGAGGCTAAAAACATGAAGCGATTATATTAAAAATAATACGCCTTTTAATTAATGCTATAAAGAATGACACATCAAGTGCTGGAAGTCACAGGACCTTTTATCAATTAATTAGAAGCCTATAAGTGTTTGTCTTTGTCTGCAATAGAAGCTTATGTTTCTGTTTGTTTTTTTTGTTTAAACGGCTATGAGTGACTTTTTTTATCTAACACCCTCTGTTGAAGCAAAATTAGAGATATATATATTTCTTAATTATTACTTACACCAATACAAAATATATATTATATATATACATTAACAGCAAGTTTATTAATAATAATAAAAACGCCTTCTTGCCTATGAGAACATTTACACACAATATATATTTCTATTTCAAAAAAGCCTTTTGATCAGGGACAGAAATCTGCCTGGTTTTCATCTATTTCTGTAGGCATTCATTGGGTTTGTTGTGTTTTCTGTGAACATCATTGAGTACTATAGTGTTCCAGTTCCACCCAGCAAATTGAGGAAGACCTTTGCTACCCCCCTGTTGTGTGTCCTTACTTCCCGAAAATGGTCTTGCAATGGAATCTGTTCAGATGGCTCGCTGGAAGTGCAAATCTGTGTTCTGACTTGTTTTAGTGGCTGACAGCATGTTTCCCTCGTGTCAGCAGCATTGACTGGTCATAGTAACCTTGTGCAGCAATTACAAAGTCATTGACAGACTACTGACCCAGCTGGACCTGATAATAGAACCTATTATTTTTTTTTTTAGCTTGGAAAATCTAAAAACAAAACCAATGCATTGTCATTAATTGTATAGATTCTGACACTCGCAGTTAATCGAATTTCAATAGTCTCCCACAGAAGTCAACTCCATGACATAAATAGTGGATTCAGCTGAATGTAGAAATTAAGTTAGAGATGAAAATGAACTGAATTGTCTATATTTTTGTTTTCTACTGATTATTGGTGGGAGGTTCTGTTTTTTGCTAACATGGGAATGGTATGTTTGATACATATACAATTGGCAATTAAAAGACCTTCTAAGGGCTAGGTCACACTGCTACGGTGTTTTTTGCGTTTGCGCTTGCATTATTTCATATCATTTAAAATGCGGCAACGCACCAAAAACACGCGTTTTCGGGTGCGTTGCGATTGCGATTTGCGTTCCGCATTTTAAATACGAAATCGCATGCGTTTTTCTTGTAATAGTTGAAAAAAACGCATGTGCAACACAGCAAAATTGCAAATGAAATCGCATTCGATTGCATTTGCATTGCAGTATGACCGTTGCCCTAATCCATTCAAATGATAGCAGGTTTATATAAGGATAATGCACCCCTACATGTAATATAAGTATAAATCACTGAGGAGTTCCCAGACCATATAAGGGCAGGAAACGCCAAGATGACTTTTATTATAGAGAGGAGTGATATCTTATAATACAATAGCAAACCCATCGCACACTCACCCCCACACGTGCACCCCCCGACCTCCTCACATCCCTGAATGACATGGCACTCATATAAAAACGTCCGGCATTTGCAAGCTTTCAGTTAGTATATAAGATAAGGGTTGAAAGTTTTTTTCTTTTTTTTTTTTTATGTGTGTGCTTCTGAAAGGATAGCATTGTCAACTATATGAGAAAATGTCAGTTTTTAGAAGAAAGCCAAGTTTGTAGTAACCGTTTACCTACTAGCGTCTGGTACATTTAATAGGCACAGCCATTCCTATGAATCAATGTACTGAAGGGGATAGAGAGAAACTGTTACTTAAATAGCAGAGGGGAGATGGTATAAAGATCGTTTAAACAAATGGGGGGAGAAAAGCGTTACGTACATACTAATCTCTTTACTGGATTCCATTACATAGCCCGCCCTTATACACTGATAGGGGCTTGCCATTCATTTTTGGTGATCATAGCAATGGGCCGTTTTTCATGGGAGTGGAGTGGAACACAAGTTTATAAGTCACTTAGCTACGTAGCTGTGTGGCTTTTTATAAGGAAATTTTTACAGCACCTTCCACTGAAAATCCATAGCCTTATGTATTATAAAACATTTATGATACCCACATGGATACGCTAAAAATGTCAGGTGCTTTTTAAGCAATAAACACTATAAATAATAAAGGTTCCAAAGTCATGGGGGAAATCGGATGATGAAGACTTCTTTTGATGACAATCTAACATGTTTAGAAACCCCCTAAAAATGTTTATAATCTGTTCTGCTGGATCACTAACAATGTCAAGAGGAAAATTGCCTTCTCCCATGTCATGGAAGGGCCATTATACAACCTTCTCCCCATCTTCTACCAAGCAAACATCTGTAAGGGATCATCAGATAAAGTGTTGTGTTGTTGTGTATGGGCACCTAATCTTCAGATCGGTCAACCCAAAATTAGGCACAGGTAGGTGGTGGGCTCTTGGGGAAAAAAGAAGGAGCATTTGAAAGTCCCGAAAGGACCATAAAGTAAAATACTTATTCAACGAAAACTTAATAGTGAAAAATATTGTGATTTATTCAAACGTGTTCCCCTTAGGACAAATTGATTCAACACACAATACAACACCAGACAAACCAACTCAGCCCTTTTTCTTTCAGAACACAAGTTGCAGATGTGGTGCACGTTCACAGTGATTATAGAGATGCCGACAACCCCACTGGGGTGAATTTGTGGAACAGTGCAAGGTTTGGAAATGTAGGCAATTCTGCATTGAAATTTCATTGATTGTAGTACTAGGTACATCCCTAGTGGAGATGGCCAAAACTGATAAGTTTCGTTCCGATTTCGGGTTTTCGGATCTTGAGGAAATCCTGAAAATCCGAAAACTGAACTTACAATCCAGACTTCAGGGTGTGTTTTCGATTTTTATCGAACGTTTGTGGCTATTTTGAGAAATTTCGAAAATAGCTTGAACTTTTGACAAAAATCGAAACGCATTCCGAAGCCCTAAATCTGAACGATCGTTCAGAAACATTCGGATTTCGGAACAAGTGGTTCCGTGTCGGATCTGGTCCGAGTCGGACCCGGATCCCATCTCTAATCCCTAGTAGTGATCAGCAATATTGACTGCGAGGGGGTCAAACAGAAATCACTATAAGCAACCGGATTCCCCAGAGACCACACTATGAGTGTCCCTTGCGATACTCACGCAGCTACTGCAACCTAAGGGTAAAGTCGTCCCAGTTGTGAAAACAGGAACTAGGAATATATATATCTAGTATCCAGTAAATAGGTGAACAAAAGCACAAGTGGTTTGCTAATTTTTGAATTCCAAAACAATATAGTATTTATTATTAAGACAAGACATCTAACTATATTGCTTCTAAAAGGGCATGTCCACCACCCCCAACTGAAAATTGCACCAATGTGAGCCCATTAAATGACCCCTACCCCTATCTCTCTGCTGTATTGGTTGTCTGCATGGCCAAAATACAGTCCAGGAAAGAATGTAGGAGCCTTTCCCGGTTTAATCTGTTTCCACCTCTAACCTTCCCACCTAGTGTTTTTTGGCATGCATTCTAGAAGAGGTGGGGATAGAGGGGAATAAGTGAATTTAATGAGCATGTGCAACTGCTAGGACACCCACTGGTAGGAGGGACTGCAGCAAACCAGGAAATGCCAGAAACCTGCAAAGCTCTATAGATCATTTTATACAAATTGCTGTTGATTTGAGAGGTAAGATACAATACTGCATTCGAAAGTTGTGAATTACAGAATCTATTTAGGCTTATTTATACTTATTTATCGAAACCACAAATTAATAATACCAAATTGGTTACAAAATAATGGGATGTTTAAATGTGGGAGGGAACAGATGCAGATGTACGTTTCCCAGAATTTGTTGCTATGAACACCAAAAAACATATAGGATCCACAGCTACATTAATTGTAGATCACAGTATGTGGTTTATTTAATACTTGTGGCTGTAGTGCCCAATATGTTGGGAAAACGAAATGCCTGTTAAAGGAGCATTTTATGAACGCATAAATTCTATACAGAATAGAGATACAGTACAGCTATGGGGTGCCAGAATTGGGGTGCCGAGTAGAGGTGATAGGGACTTGGCTTAACCAAAACGAACTTGATGGATACTTGAGCCCAAACTAGATGGCCCAAGTGCCTCAATAAGGATGGGAGATTACATGTTTGTATAACTAAATGAGTCCCTCTATATAGTTTGTCTTTCTGTCCCTCTTTTTTCTGATAGACTAATTGTTACATATTTTGCAGCTTTTCAATAGAATGGCTATGTATTGTAAAACTTATATTAGGGATACTGTATTATTATCTTTGGTTTATCCATTTATATATGAGTCTTTATGATGGGTTTTTACTAATACAAGATGAGTCTATTGGTTTCTCAGTGCTGCTAATATATACCTTTCAATTATTACCTTTATCTTCAGGATAATATGTGCGTTTCACGCACACGGTTTTATGTCTTATTCCCGTGTTTAGTGTTATGGATTAAGCAGGGGCGTAACTACAAGCAGGGAGCAGGGGAAGCAACCGTAGGGGGGCCCGGAAGCCAAGGGGGGCCCATCTTTTATTTTTCCTATGACAGATATAGCCTCCTCCCAGGAAACCACTGTGGTGAAGCACGTATAGGGGCTCCATTATACATTTTCAGGGGGGCCCAGTGATTCCTAGTTTACCACTGGGATTATAAGACTATATGATACCTTGTCTGTATTTGTGATGTGATTTATTAGGTTTTAATAGTATATATTTGTTTTCTTATTATCTCTTCCTTTCACACAATCGGTTTGGGCTTATTTTATCAGACTGACAGTCTTGGTTACTACTCCTCATTACAGATGTTTCTTATTCTGTTGCCTTATAATCCCGATGATGGGGGCTGAAAAAACACTCCCTTTGATGATGAGTGATGTGATGACATCACGAAACGCGTCCGTTTTAGCGTTTGCTCCAACTTATAATGTTTATTATAAGTATGCCAGTGTGCAGAAATATGATATTGTATGGGGCCTAGGAATGTGGCATTGATTATCTTTTCTATGTTTGTATAAACTACAGTAGCACTTCCGCTAAATGTAGTTGGTAAATTAGCCTAATTGGAGTGCTTCCACAATCCTTCTTTATGTTGTACTTTTGGAGGCCTGGTCAAGCCTCCATGTGGTAATAGCACCCCCAACACGCCCCTTTCATTGGAGGTCTATGCTTTTAATATAAAGCACTGGATGGCCTCTTCCATCATTTTAAAAAGCCAAAGGGCTGGGGGGAAGTGAGAGAGCCTGGTATATGGATCCAGTGTGTAAGAATAGAGAAATGCTAAAGTTTGCTAATCATAACTGAAGTAAAAGAAATTTTAAAAAGTTAGAAGTTAGGACCTTCCAGACTGGGGGTTACCTTGATGTGGTTGGAAGGCTTTTCATTCATGTGATCACAGTAATGTATACAAAACCCCTTTGTTTATAAAGTATGCCAGTGTGCAGAGAATATGATATTGTATGGTGGGCTAGGAATGGCATTGATTATCTTTTCTATGTTGTATAAACTACAGTAGCACTTCCGCTAAATGTAGTTGTAAATTAGCCTAATTGGAGTGCTTCCAATCCTTGGATTGTAGCTCCGATTTCTCTTATGTTTTATTCTTGAAAATAAAAGCTACTTTTTACACCATGGTTGGATAAACCAGCTCCGTCTTCTTTCTGATATATGATACAGCTACTGCATTTGAAAGTTGTGGATACAGAATCATTTAGGCTATTTATACTTTAAAAGCAATTAGACTGTAAAAATTACCTTTTCAAAAATGAAAAGTACCTGGGGCAGGGAGGTACAATTAATTATCCTTACTTCCCAATAATTTTCATTGAGATTGTGCTAAAGTCAGAAGGAAGCCTGACAGAAGAAGTTTTCTTTTTTGGCGTTTCTCACAGAAATTTTTTTTTTATGTAATGCTATGTTCTCCTTAACTTTAATTCTCCTTTAAGATCCCCTTAGGTGTTTATCTGGCCAGAGGGCCGCTAGTTCTGGGTATTTCAGAACCAGGGAATTGCATAACATTAAAGAGAGCCAGTATGGAAGAAATATGCAAACGCAACTTCCACCTCATCTGGACAGTCCCAAAGGGAACATTCACAGAACTATCAATAAACAAATTAGCCCTATTTATGCAAAAGATTATCTAAACAATTCTGCTCTGCAGCCCCTAGATGCATATATCTCTATAAATAACTTAAAGCTGTCATTCTCGCCCTATTTACAAATTTCACACAGACCATCAGAATCTACTTGAATATGTGCAGCAGAGCCATAGAGAGAATTTCAAAGAAGAATCCAAGTCAAAAATATATCTGTCACAAAAATTAAATAGAAATGAAACTTTGTGATAACTAGATTGTAAGCTCTATGGGGCAGGGAGCTCCTTTCCTTTGTGGCAAAGCTCTAGCGTTCTATTTATATAATTTATATATTAATGTACTGAACTATCTATGTATTTCTCCTCTGTATGCTTTATTGTATTTCGTTACTGTACAGGCTGCGTCCCCAGTGGCGCTTTATAAATAAACTATACATACATACTATTTCAGACTCTAAAAACAAAGCAAAAGCCATTGTAGAATTCTGTGAATTCCTTTTTTTGCATCTGTGTGATCTTAATGCCAGCTATTGTGTGGCTTTAAAACTCTTGTGATGATCCACTGCAGTTTATTATTTTTTACTTGTGGTGTCATGTCTTCCTGCATTCATTTTCAGAAAATGAATTCAGCCATGTGTTTCTTCTTAAAATACATGGAACTTTTGTAAATGGGCTACTGTGGAAAAGTGCTTCTATTGTGCCAATATTACCCATCACTCACCTGCAGTGTAGAACACCACCACCCCCTCACACCCACCCACCAGCAGCTAACCAGGGCAGCTGGTTCATACACAGGTGAGAGAGCTTTCACTGGCAATAAGACAGAAATCTGCACTTTTCTTTACCAGAATAATGATAAAAACTGCATATGTAAGAGATAAAAAGCCATCAATCCAAGGTTTACTTACAATCAAACCTTCCACAGCACCAAAATCTTACCAGCAGCCAATGCTGTAAAGTGTACATAATGAATAAAATAAAACCTAATTTATTGTACCAAACATAATATAAAAAAGCAAATCAAACATAAAATCTAAACAATGTATACAACACCAACCCACAATGCATTACAAGGCTATTTATAAACAAAGGTATACCCTGAAAAGAGTACATATGAATCTGGGCCTAGGTTATTACAGAGAAGAGAAAGCAGAAAAAGCAATCCTAGTGTCTCTGTATGGATAGAAGGATCCACTGTGGAGGTTTGAATTGTATGTGTATATTGTAATAAATGGTGTCCTCTGGCCATGTATTTGAGAACTAAAGCATTGGTATTTCATGTGTAAATGTTAGTAAAATGGGTACTTAATTTGCTTCAGAGACTTTCAGCCTTATCCAAATTATATGTACAGACTCGTATTTATCAGGAGTGGGCCCTCGCATATGTTGGAGGCAGGGTGTTGCCACTTAAGTAGAATGCAATAAATGGGCACAGTGGTTCTGAACTTAAACAGTATCTTATTTATCAACAGAACAATATTAACAAAGCATTGCAGTGGCACAATGATGTGACATAGCATGGAACACATATCACATAAATACTCCCAAACCAGAGGGATCAGGAACAGCATATATAAACATCAGCTTGTAAATGCCACCCCAGCTCTCGGGTTACTGTAGCGGAATCTTCTACCCGTATGTTGGTTCTAGTCCCTATTCTTACAGGTGGTATACCCCGGACGCTAGTCCTTATTAAATCTCCTTGTTGGAGCTCAGACTGCTCACTAGCTACCCTACTCCTATACAGGAGTGATATATAAAAGAATCGAATCTCACATTAACTGGGCCTACCTGTTATCTATGTATCCCAAGGGTCCCATTCCTCTGGGGGAAACTCCAGGAAGGAGAATAGAGAGAGCACATGTCTGCTTCCCTTTTTATACTTTTACAGTGACCTCCAGTGGCCATATCCTGCACAGGACAAGTAGACCAAAGGGTAACTAGAAAGGGAAAGTTAAGTATAAAATTTGAATTTGGCGAAATGCTGCATTTGTAAGGGAATGTGTGTGTTTGTGCTGCAGATTTTAAAACTATAATGCTTATGATGTCATTGTTTGTTTTTTACGTACCCTTAAATATGGCTGCACATGAATTAAAGGTAGGTCAGTTGGTGTGTGTACTTGTGTTTGCTTGTGGAATAAAAGACTAAATTTTTTGGTGATTGGGCAAAATGTGTTTTTTTTACAATACTTATCCTTTAAATTAGGCTGCCACATGAATGAATGGGTAGCTTAGTTGGTGTATGTACCTGTGTACGGTTGGATGTTAAAAAAACAAACTTTTTTGATTATTGATCAAAATTTATTTTTGACTATAGTTACCTTTAGGTATGTCTGCCACAGAAATGGAAGGGTAGGTCAGTAGGTGTGTGTACCTGTGCCACGTTGTGGGTTAAAAAAACAACCTTTGATTATGTGTCAAATTTTGTTTTTTTACTATAATTACCCTTAAGTATGCTGCCTTAGAAATGGAAGGTTAGGTCAGTAGTGTGTATCTGGGTCAGGCTGGGGTTATGAAAAAAAACTTTGTTGATGATTAGTCAAGCTTTTTTTTATATAGTTACCTTTTAAATATGTCTGCCATAGAAATGGAAGGGTAGGTCAGTATGTGTGTGTACCTGGTCCAGGTTGGAAGTCAAAAAAACAAACTCTTTTGATTATTGATCAAAATCTTACATATTGGGCCACAGTAATGGGTAAGTGGATTGTTGGTGTGTCGGGTTGGGGGTTAAAAAAAAACAAATTTGTTGATGATTAGTCAAAAAATTTTTTTGACCATAGTTACCCTTTAAATATGGCTGCCATGAAAATGGAAGGGTAGGTCAGTAGGCATGTGCACCTGGGCCTGGTTGAGGGGGGGGTATGTATTTTTATGTGTTTACAACCATAAAACTATTTTTTATTGAGGTTAAAGAAAATTAGCTTTTTTGACTTTAGTTACCCTTTAAGTAAGGCTGCCACAGGAATGGAAGGGTAGGTCAGTAGGTCTGTGGTACCCATGTGAGATTAAGGTATGTCTTTTTTGTTTTTACAACCATAAAACTAACTTTTATTGAGGATTATCAAAATGATTTTTTTACTTTATTTACTTTAAGTATGACTGCCATGGAAATGGAAGTGTAGGTCAGTAGGTGTGTGTACCGGTGTGAGGTTGGGGGTATGTATTTTTGCATGTAGACCATAAATTAACTTTTATTGATGATTGTTAAAAATTCTTTTTTGACTTTAGTTACCCTTTAAGTATGGCTTCCATGGGAAATGGAAAGGTAGGTCAGTAGGTGGTTGTGCCTGTGTCTGTGTGGGGGGCTGGGGGTATCAGCATTTGTGTTTATGACCATGAAACAAACGTATTGAATATCCACATTTGAGGATTGTTACCATTATAGTTTATGGGAAAAAATGTCCCGAAATTTGCCGATAACGCCGTAATGCTACCGCAGAGTCCTTAGCTAGGTAATAGCACACTTCTCCTATATGCCCCGCCCGTACCGAATTCACTGCCTCTAGCTCAAAAACTGTGGGGGAGATACAGTCCAAAAAAGCGGAAGATAAAACGGAAGAAAGAAGAAGATATAGAACAGTAATTTGGCTCTTTAAGCCAAATTAACTAGTTTACCAGTCCCTACACGTATTGATTTGGCCACTTTATTCACTTTAGAGAAGGTAGTAACCAGTTATATATACAGTATTTTACTTTTCAATTGTATAATCCAAGGTTACCATATCTTCTGCATTTCATTTTACCATATAGATATACTGGTACTTGTAGCAGTTCTGTGTTAAAATGCATCCTTCTACAGCGGTTTTGTATATTTTCCTGTGTTTTCAAGGGTTCCTCAAGTGACTTTAGACCCGTCACAAGCTTCACCCACAATAATAAAGACAAATAAAATAAATACAAAGATATATATTAAAAGTGTTGTGTCTTTGGTGCGACGGTGTACGATATTACGATATTTTTAATACTTTTGCACATTGGAAGGCTTCTGGATTTTTTTTAAGATTTGCAGTAGATCTTTAATTGACCAAAGCATAATTATAAGTATTTCTAGTCGTTACCCTTGTCAGTTTAAAATTTCCTGCCCAAAAGAATTGAGTCTGCTCTCTGATTTGTAACCATTACTGTGCATGCTTTGTGATAACCTTTCATTAAGATAATCCTTCAAGTGTTTTAGTGAGCCCTGTGCTAAATACATTTGGTGTCTTGTTTTTAATCTTCCCATGGTTTGTATGGTTCCTAGTAAAAAATCTTTCACATGTTAATGTGTATTATTTTGGGATGTTTCTACATTTCTAAGAACTGTTAGCATTGCTCTTTGCAATGATATAAATACCTTTTGTAATGCATGAAATTCAGTCATCTAATCTGCATGCTGAGCAACTCTATAGACTATTAGTACTCTAATTCCATTGTAACCTTTTGTAGTTCTGAAATACCATTAAATTGTTGTGATTGTAAAGCAAGAGGATAAACATACAAAATGGGTGAATTCCCATGTGATATTATAGGCTTGGCCACAACAAATCACATCATAGTGTCAATAGAAGGCTCTATAGTTTCTATATCAGTTATTAATGGATCCATTCAGTAATGTAAAGTACTGAACGTATAGCAAGCCCTCCGGTCATTCCTCACATCCCACCAATGGTAATGGCATGTGCAGTTACTTTATCAGGCAGAGAAAAAGTAGCTTTTTGGACAGACAGGCTCTCATCGTAAAAAGGGATATAGGTGCAAGAGCAAAGTAGAAAGAGCCCTAGTCAAAGAATTTTCAGACTTTGAAATTTGTATGTCTATAAAGAAAATGCTTTCAAGTATCCGTTTCCTGGCTCAAAAGCACCGTAGCCTATAGATATCCTTTAACTAAAATGCGATCATCACCTCATCTCTCCCTGTCCCTGAACCTTTTTGCTTAGGAGATTTATTTTGGCCAATGCAAAGAAAATGTCTACAAAGCAATTGAAAAAAATTCAGGGCTAGGCCACACTTACGCTTTTTTCATGTTTGCGAACGCAATTACGCATGCGATTCCGTTTTGCGTGCACCATTTTTTAATTTTAAATTACAAAAACACATGCGCAAACAACAGAACGATGAGCAACAGAGCACAGAGAATTGCACAAACGATAACGCTTGTGATTGGGTGTGCGATTTGGTGCGTTTGTAGTGGGTCCTCAGTCTAGGCCAGTGTACAAGTCTGCATAGAAATACTAGAACTAAGGGCTTGCTATACGTTCCCGTGATTTCCATTTTACCAAAATCGCATGAGCAATCGCGTGTGCAAAAAAACGTTAGTGCGGCCTAGCCCCTAAGCGAGTAAAATATTCCAAAAGCAAATGACTTTGTAGAGTATTAGAGTATTGGGCTAGTTGTTTATATAATCGGATTTAGGCACATCACTTTCTCACTTTTCTATAACTCAAGAAAGCTGTTATGCCCATTTGTCTGAATCAAATGAATCTGAAGTTGTTTAAAGGAATGGCACAAATGGCTGTTAGTGTATATCAGAAAGTATATAAAAGTAAAAAATAACAAAGCTGCAAAATATCATAGCATCGCAATTTGTGATTTTATGGGAAATCAATCTTTTATTCTAAATTTTTTTGTTTCTATTTATTAAAGCATGATAATCTCAGCTTCTGATTTTTTTTATAACATTTTTTGTACATAATATTTGAATTCTTTGCATAAAGCAATTCTATTTTTGAATTGATCTGCATACCCTCTATATGTGCTATAGCCTCTATACACTGCTACACCCTCTATACGCTGCTTTACCTCATACGCTGCTATACCTCTCTTACGCTGCTATACCCTCTATACGCTGCTATTACCCTCTATGCGTGCTATGCCCTCTTACGCTGATATACCCTCTACTCTGCTATGCCCTTTATACTCTGATATACCTTCTATACTTGCTATACCCTCCAAAAAATGACATGTAAAGAATTAACCTGCTATTCCCTTTATATGCTGCTATACCCTCTATACTCTGCTATGCCTTCTACTCTGCATGCCCTCTATACTTTGCTATGCCCTCTATACTGCTATGCCCTCATACTTGCTATACCTTATACTTGCAATGCCTCTATACTCTGCAATGCCCTTTATTAGTGCATTCTGTACAAATAAATGTGCAGAATTTTGTTGCTATACCCTTTATACACTGCTATGCCTTATGCTCTGTATGCCTTCTATACACTGCTATACCATCTATACATCGGCTATGCCCTCTATACTCGGCTATAGCAGGATAACAATGGGGGAGGTGCACTCTACCCAACTGTGGGTGCAGACACCTCTGTAGGTTCTTCCTTTGGAACCAATGGTTTCGCAGGAAAAAAAAGGTCAGTGACGTGGATATGTGTGGTTCACAATAAAATTTTCTAAAATTGGAGTGCGACCCTCAGTTACCTTTTTTATACTCGGCTATACCCGCTATACTTTGCTATGCACTCTATACTCTGCTATGCCCTCTATACTCTGATATACCTCTATATTTTGCTGTCCTCTATACTCTGCTATGCCCTCTATACTCTGCTATGCCCTCTATACTCTGCTATGCTTATACACTGCTATACTGTCATACTCCGCTATGCCCTCTTACTCCGATATACCCTCATACTTTGCATGCCCTCTATACTTTGCTAACTCTGCTATGCTCTCTATACTCTACTATGCCCTCTATACTCTGCTATGCTTCTTACTCTACTATGCCTCTCTATACTCTGCTATGCTCTCTATACTCTACTATGCCTCTATACTTGCTATGCTCTCTATACTCTACTATGCCTCTATACTCTGCTATGCCCTCTTACTCTTATGCCCTCCATTGACAATTCTGTACAAACAAATAATGCACCAAATAAGTCACAAAATAGAAATTCATTTTTCAATAATACAAATGAAATCCCTATATTACTGGTGCAGATCAATCATTTACCGACTCTTAATAAAAATATAACTACACAGACAATTGATCTATGCTCTGCTATGCCTTCTATACACTGCATACCGTCTATACTCGCTCTATACCCGTATACTGTGCTCTGCCTCTATATCTCGCTATGCCTTCTATATCTGCTATAATGTCTATACTTTGCTATGCCTTCTATACTCTGCTATGGCTCTATACCTGGTTAACCCTTTATACACTGCTATGCCCTCTATACTCGCTATGCCTTCTAAACTGCTATACTGTCTATACTCATCTATGCCCTTATACTCGATATACCCTCTGTACTTTGCTATGCTCTCTACTCTGTCCTCTATACTCGCTATACCCTTATACACTGTATGCCCTCTATACTCGGCATGCCCTCTATACTCCGATACCTCTATACTTTGCTATGCCTTCTATACTCTGTCCTCTATACTCTGTATACCCTTTATACACTGCTATGCCCTCTATACTCGGCTATGCCCTCTATAATCCGATATACCCCTATACTTTGCTATGCCTTCTATACTTTGCTATACCCTCTATGCTCTGCTATTCCCTCTATACCTGAAATACCGTCTATACTCGGCTATGCCCTTTTTACTGGCTATACCCGCTATACTCTGCTATGCCCTCTATACTGCTCTGCCATTTATACTTGCTATGCCTTCTATACTGCCTATACTGTCTATACACGGCTATGCCCTCTATACTCTGATATACCCTCTATATTTTTCTATGCCTTCTATACTCTGCTATGTCCTCTATACACTGCTAACTGGCTATACTCGGCTATGCCCTCTATACTCAGCTATACCCGCTATACGTTGCTATGCCTCTTACTCTGCTATGCCTTCTATACTCTGCTATACTGTCTATACTCGGCTATTCCCTCTATACTCCGATATACCTCTATACTTTGCTATGCCTTCTATACTCTGCTATGTCCTCTATACTCTGGTATACCTTTATACACTGCTATGCCTCTATACTCTGCTATGCCTCTATACACTGCTATACTGTCTATATCAGCTATACCCTCTATACTCGCATACCCGCTATACTTTGCTATGCCCACTATACTCTGCATCTGCTATATACTCTGCTCTGCCTCTATACTGCTATGCCTTCTATACTCTGCTATACTGTCAATACACGGCTATGCCCTCTATACTCCGAATACCCTCTATACTGCTATTGCCTTCTATACTCTATGTCCTCTATCTTATGCTATACCCTTTATACACTGCTATGCCCTCTATACTCTGCTATGCCTTCTATACACTGCTATACTGTCTATACTAGGCTATGCCCTCTATACTCGGCTATACCCGCTATACTTTGCCATGCCCTCTATACTCTGCTATGCCCTCTATACTCTGCTCTGCCTTCTATACTCTGCTATACTGTCTATACTAGGCTATGCCCTCTATACTCCAATATACCCTCTATAATTTGCTATGCCCTCTATACTCTGCTATGCTCTCTATTCTCTGCTATGCCCTCTATACTCTGCTATGCCCTCTATACTCTGCTAT
>JAACNH010006357.1:0-17548 GCA_019447015.1 Hymenochirus boettgeri
TAAACACTGATTATAACTAATGACATAGCTAAACACTGATTATAACTGAAGACATAGCTAAACACAGATTATAACGGATGACATAGCTAAACACTGATTATAACTGATGACATAGCTAAGCACCGTTTAATACTGGTAATCTTAAGTTAAGTGTTTATGGGACATATTCATATCTGTGGTATTAAATTTTTTCACCCATAATGCATTACTGTGCAAACATATATTTGGAGTGGTATAACATCACTATTGGAATATTGCTCTGGGTGGGATTTCATTACACTATGAATAATGTGCCAGTATGTGAGGTATTTTACAACCAAAAAAATTTAGCACTATACTGATAATTTAGATTATAGGTGCCCAATCTGTGTCCCGCAAGGCCATCAGGTGGGTGGGGTTATGGGGGTGTCATGGTAGAGTCAAGACAGAGACTACATTGCAGCCTAGTTATAGGGTGAGGTGCTGCTGGTGCGGACCACAGTCTGAGCCATGTTGGACACCCCTGATTTAGATTGTTCTAAAATTCCAATATCCGAATATCCACTTTGTTAATAACTAATGGGTCTAACGGGCATTAATGTATCCCATTGTCTACACACTGTAACAAACTCCTTCCCTGCAGTAACCGAGTTTGTAAGCATGTGTGAGAGTCATATCAGCCACTGACTAAACAGTAGGCGTGTCAGTGAGAGTGGAATGCTGGGTATATTCTCCAACAGCCACAGCAAAAAAAAAAAATAAAATACACAAGGCACCCATGATTGTCAAGGTGTCGTACAATTTATAGTTGTTGGGAGGTTTGAGTTGTCATTTAAAGGAGAAATAAAGATATAAATAGATTTTTTTTTGACTGCCCATGATTAGAATCAAAACATATTACTTATCATTATGTTTCATTTGGTGCTTGGAAATTTGGAATTTAAGTGCAAGTTATGTTAAATCACGGTTCGATTCAGCTAAACACAGGCAATAAAATGCTAATGAAAGGAAAATATACCCTTTTCAGTCATTTTACCCTTTGTTAGCCTAGTTGTAATTTTTCATATAAACATATTGGCATATCCTATCTGGCTCATGAAACCCTTTTTATCTGTGTATTTCAGCTTATTGAAACATCTAATATAAAAAGTAAATTCCACTGAAATACTTTTGTGAAATAGTGCCCTCTAGTGGCAGATTTAACTATGACTATACATATCTCCGCCCCTTACTCTGGGAAACATGGGAGTAAGAAATGACTTCTTGTTTCTTAGGCTTTGTGGGCAATGCTATTCATATAGCATGAGACTACAAGATGCCTTCTGCTTTTATGCTCAGTGAAGGGCTTTTTGCTTCTTTTGGCCCCAATCTCCCTAAGCTTTCTAGCTGCCTTTTCTATCCCTTTAATGTAATTGTTACTTCTCCTTAAAACCTTGTAGGGAAAAAAATAAGTACACAATGAGAAAAACAGAAAATATTTGTAGTCCAAGGTGCCTATTACCTAACACTATCCCAATTCAATGATCTATATCCAAATATAATGGTAATCTTCCCCCATTTATGACACAGGTAGTACAGTGTAGGCAAGCAAGGGATGCAGGGTTAATCATGCACTGGCTATTCTTTTATGCAAGTTTGTTAGCCGTTTGCAAATGAGAATTTTCTCATTTACAGCATTGGGCACGAAACTCACCAATTGGGTATCACTTGGCTAAATTAAGGGGTTTGCTGTTCCCTAGACCTGCTTTTTGAAAGCCTCAATTCTTGTGCTGTATCCACATCTGCGGGGAAAAAGCATGTTTAGTTACTGAAAAGTTTGCAGGGAAACAAACACATTTACAGCAATTTTATAGGAGTTTGTAAAGCCACAACAGCTTGTGTGACCACATACAGAGATCAAACGCTGTCCTTAAATCAAAATCAACGATGGTTCAGATGTTTTACCGCCTAACAGTGACCTGAATTTTAGTCTTCTAAGTGATTTGTTCTTGGCCGCTGTCTGTCTTCTGTCTCCCAAGGTTCTCAGCTTCTGGTAACACCATCCCCATGGAAGTCTACAGGATCCTTCCACAAAACAGAAGCATCAGCAGCCATGATTGAATTGTGTAGCAGGTTTGTCAGGTTGTTAACTACAAAAATTCAGGTCCCCACAAGACAGATTCATTTAAACTAATGATAATTCTTGGTTTTAGTTCTTCTTTAAAATAGAACTGAACTGTTTTCTAGAAATTTATACTCAATATGGGTTCCATGGTTGACACCGACTATACATTCCTCTCAATGTCCTACCACTAACAGACATTCCAGGGCTAGGCTTGCAGATCCTGGACCCTGTAATGGCCCAAAAAAAGATGACTGTCCAACAGAAACCAGGACAATTGGGAGGTGGACACACAAACTTAAATCAGAGAAGACATTTAGCTCTTGCATTAAATAACATCTCTAGCCCAGAGCAGTGCGTATATCTCAATCCACAGGGTGAACAGGAACCTATGGCCTCTTCTCTTTATTACCTAGTTCATACCATCACACCAAGGTATCAATCTATTCAGCCTTTTGAATGGACATTAACATTCTAAGGTTTGTGGCTCATGTGCCTGTTTCGAAACCAACCAATTGGCAATATCTGGACTATAGACCATTTATATTCCTTACACACGGCATTTTTGTGGTAGTGCATTTTGAGTATTTTTTCCCCTGGCATTAAAGTACCAGAATATTGTGGATTGTTGCCACTACTAAATTTTACTAAAAAGACCCCAGCAATTACACAGCAGGTAAATGGCATGTCCACCCCCCAAAGAGAAAAACCCACCATCCTGTTTGACTATTTAAATAAGCCCCAAATGCTCAATTCTTGCCTCTTAAAACCACTCCTCTAGTCTGCACCACTGCCGCAAATGTTGGCTCTCCTCCCAAAACGTTTCCGCCTCCATCCTTCACTCTACAAGCTTGAATATGTGCAGTGCAGTTTGCACAGTGAACCTCAGTCAATAATTGTCCGTAATATCAGCAATCAGGAATACGATTGATGGCAAGGCAGGTGGAGGTGGTAACCTTTCAGACTTTACCAAAATATCAGTCTGGGTGGTCACTCTGACCAAAATATCGAACTGCGAGCAACAGCACAATCAACGGCCAAGCCCAAACTTGGTCACATTAGGTGATATTAGGTCTCGACTTACAGACACAACCAACACCGTAAAAAACAATCATGAAGGTTCGGTATCCAGGGCATCATTACTTTCAGCATTTGTCCCCTTAATTTAATTTTATCAATACAAACAATCCAGGTCATGCAGATCTGGATTCCAATATGCTTGCTCAATTATTTATTATTCCAGGATTTGTATCAAAAACATTTATTTATATTTTTACAAGTAATTACATCCCATACAGTAAGACACACGTTAACTACATTAAATAACGGATTTAAAGAGCATTGAAAGTGTTCGTGTACAAATTTTTTTATTTTGATTACCATAATAAAGAAAGTCCTATTTCAACATGGCCACATACTGATGTAAAGTCCACTTTACGGATTGTAGACCACACATTGTGCTAAGAGGAAACTCAAGGCGTTTTCCTCTTTTACTGGTTTTTAAACAATCAGAGGATCACCATGACCGGTTTGAATGTGTGGGAGATTCTTGTAGCCGATGTTTTCATTAACTCTTATGGAGATGATCTGGTGGCCTTTTTCAAACTACAACTCTACCTTTAGCTGCAGAATGTGCCACTTCACACACAACCATATTCATACCAGATACCCTGATTATCTTCCGACACTGATAATGATTTCTCGGTTTCTGTACATGACGTACAGTCGACAGCAGGACACACACAATCATCTTTCGAGGAACTCTGAGCTTGCAACATCAGGGGCTCAGAGCTCAGATTGGTAGAACTGGAGAAAGCACAATGACCATCACATGGCAGGCCACTGATACTACTTACCAAATCCTTATTGAGTGATAAATATGGATAAGACAAGCACGGGGTAGGATAAGTTACCCTTTTGGCACTTTCTAATGTTCTACAAGGGGCGAGAGCTGCGGTGGTTGAATAAGGAATACTATCCTTACATACCTGAGTGAATTTACACTTTTGACATCCCTGAAGGCCACTATTGTCATTGCTTTCATGGAGCACTGAGTCCTCCACAAAGCTTTTTGCTGTTTGAACATAAAGAGGGTGTTGGACTGAACAGTACTCACTCGATAAGCATGGGGCGTCCTCGGTGGTGGGTGATGGATCAACTGATACAGGTGACCTATTGTCTTTGGATAAAAAATCATGAATACTTGTCCTCCGAGTAGTCCCCTCTGCAGTCGATATGACACTGCTCGCACGTGGTAAGGTTGCATACGGATTAGTATCTTTTCCGGGCCTCTCGGAGTGTACCGTCGTTTCGGCTAGAGGAGAGTTTTCCCCCGAGGACTGTGTAGTAGTCAGGACAGGGAACGTAAAGCGAGATTCCTCAGTTTTTCGAAGATTTGGCCGTACGCACTGTTCTGGTTTTGCAGATTTTCGATCCACGAGCGATATACCGGGAGACAAAAGCGTCGGAGATTGAAAACCTGCAGATTCAACCGAACTAGAAAGGCTCCTCATAACTTCATCCAATAAGTTTTCTTGACTACCGGAACGAATCTGTACAAATGAAACAAACCAACAGAAGGTCAATGTATCATTTTAATTTAGTTCTGTTTAAAGGAACAACAGCACTTTACTAGTTGCTAGTGAACAGGCAAAATTTATACTCAAAGGAGAATTAAACTTACATTTTTATTATCCTAATATGAAAGGTTTTTTCTCCAGAACTCTTATACTTTGTAAGATACTGCATTTACATACATGTAAGAAGTAGATTCTGTAACTAAGAAGTTTTCCATGTTGTTGCCAGTACAACTCACAGCCCGTGTAGTCTTCAAAGAGCCTTGTGAGCATGTGCACTTATTGGCCACACCCCTGGCTCTATGGCCATATTTTCTATACTGATATCTCCACACCAATATAGAAATCCCCTTAAAAGGTTCTTGTTATCCTGCAGTTTATTTTCCAGCAAGTGCACATAACATGACAGCCTGGAACAATACAAATTAGTCAGCTGATTTTACAGAGTTTTTTTTTTTTGCGTCTGGTTCTAGCAAAAGATAAACAGGGAGATTCAATAAAAGTAAATTTTCGTTAAAAATGGTGCTAATTTTGCACCAACCAATCAGATCTTATTTAACATTTGCAATGTAAGTTCTGATTGGTTGGGGCAAAATTAGCACCATTTTTTACGCTAAGAACTTTTAATGAATCACCCTGTATGTATTTAGAAACACACCATCCATGAAGTTACATGTTCATATCACCTGGCTTACTTTTGAAACTATCCAAAATAGTCAACTCATTTACTGCTTTTTTCTCCATTATGTTTCTAGGAAAAGACAAACAGGGAGATTCAATAAAAGTTCTTAAAAATGGTGCTAATTTTGCCCCAACCGATCAGATGTTAGCCTTTAAATGTTAAATAAAATCTGATTGATTGGGGCAAAATTAGCACCATTGTTAACGATAAAACCGTTTATTCAATCTACCAGAAAGTGTCTACATGTACTGACTTCCCATATAGCAGCTTATTGGGATAGTGGAATAAAGTTCTGTTTTTAGCAATACAGAGTACATGAGGTTGCAGGTTCGAGTCTTACTTTTATTTTTACTGAAATGTTAATAGTCTGTTTCTTACATCTATACTAAGAAATAAATGTGAAAGATTACTTTTATTGCATGAAAACCAAAGAAATAAATCATTGTTAGGGACAGGAGAACTTAAATATGTTTACAAAAAACACTGCGCTAAGATCCCTGTTCTGTGTCAGAAGGAGGGATGGACTCTGAACTGTAACATGATTGCCTTCTAGGAAGCAAGGCTGCAGATTCTTGTGATGTGTACTGCGTACAGTTAGCTGGGTATGACCCAGCTAAGGTGGATACTGGGAGATGACCCCTAGTACCCCTAGGTTCATTTCATAAACTACAGAGCAGCCACAGCAAAGGGAGAGGTGAGACACAGCTTTTTGTATCTTTCTCAATGTGCTCTGTCTGGAGCTTTTATGTCTGGTTACATAAACCCAACATGAAATAACCCAACTTACATTTCTATTATTTTTTGGTTCCTTTCAGTAAAATATAAAAATGATTATTGTCGGTAAGAAAGAAAACAGAAAATACAATTTACTGGGGGGAAAAAAACCTTCCAACCAAACCACTGAACATATGGAAATATCCTCCCTTTGGATACATCTATATCCAGGCATCCAACCCGGTAATCTGCTGAACACAATTTCTGTTTCTTTGTGAATATTTCCCTGAGTCAGTAACTTTAAACGAATCCCACAGGGATCCATCCATAGCAGCTTTTTGCTGATTCTTCTTTACTAAGCGTAATCCCTCCATACAGACACTGTTCCATTCCATTAATTTTAAATGCATTAGGTTCCTCTTGCATAGACGTTACCGACAGTGCAGAACCCTGGCCATGTCTCTATCTAATGGAGAAATCGGAGGTCTGCAACTTGTGCAAATTGTCTCATGAATGTAAAGATGTCTTGGCATAAAACAGATTTGACAGCAGTGTTACAATTATTATTTAATGTGCATGCTGTCCATTTAACCCTGTATTGTATCAAACAATGACATTTATACCTGTGTGATAACATGCTTTTTTTAGGCAACTTGTGTTTGTCATTTGCTCACATGCTAATTAATGCACCTACTTTTGTAAAATATAAGGACATTAAAAGTAACCAGGTCATTAAACTCAAATGCAAGTAGAAGGCCAGTTACATAACTACAAGCTACTGAAAGCAGGAGCACGTGTTAACCAGCACCATAACCCCTGACTGGCTGCACTTAGAGACGTGTTTCGTTGCTAGTTTTGAAGGTTAGACAGGTGGATATTTTTTTTAAAGGGTAAGAAAATTCCTATCTGCTGTACCCACAGTGGGGACCTGAACTGCTTCACCCCAAATACAGCAGATTGGGTAAAAACAGACAGAAAAAAAGGATACATAGGTTGTCCAGCCTGTACAGTGAAGGGGGTAGGGTCAGAACGGAGCTGTTTTCTCTAATGTTTTTCCCTAATGTGCTGTATCATAAGGGCTAATGGACCTAGCATTTTAGGTCATCACCTTGGATACAGCAGATGGGACTGGGATTTCTAGAATACTTTTGGTTCCCTTCAATCCTACTTTGTTTGTTGGCCACAGTTATCTTTTAAACTAGGGAGTGCATTATTGCATTTAATGCTTTCAG
This sequence comes from Hymenochirus boettgeri, assembly GCA_019447015.1. Classification (NCBI taxonomy): domain Eukaryota; kingdom Metazoa; phylum Chordata; class Amphibia; order Anura; family Pipidae; genus Hymenochirus; species Hymenochirus boettgeri. The sequence continues at coordinate 7,285 of JAACNH010006357.1, forward strand.
GCAATCTCAATAGATGAAATTGTGGTTCCCCTTTCCACTGCAGCCCAGGTAGGCAGATTGGTCAACCTATAGGATAGTGTGCACTGGATAATCTCTGAATGACATAGCTAAGAGCTATTTATAATGATATAATGTATTACAGGATATTCATGACTCATGTATTGTATAATAATGTGTTTAGTGTGTAAATAATACAATTAGACTTTTGCTTCACACTCACTTGACTTATCGTCAGCTTGCTACTTTCCTCTAAAAACTGTTTCAGAGAAACCACTTCACTTCCAGGGGATCCGAGAGGCTTCTTCCCAATGGCTTCTGGTCCATCATTCAGTTTAAGCCTCAGCATGGGACTAGACGCTGCCGACTTTTTTAAACGTTGACCAAGATACGGGGCTGGACTAATGTTTCCAAAAAGTTGTTCATTGTTTTGATAAAGACTGAAATCTCCGCCAATGTGGCTTTGGGATCTATTCTGTACAGTCACTGTCCCTGAAGTAATAAAGATAATGTACATTATTAAATAGTATTCCATTAACGACTTGGTACTAACAGTTTCACTGTATATGGAAATTGCTACATGGAAACGTGTCGATATGGCTGAAAATATGTATTTATCTTTAAAAGAGAAAAAAAATTCTTCATGGAGCTGTGACTTCCTGAATCTATGAAAAGTCAAGTGTGCTGGAATCTAATAGGAGACAGGGCATAGTCTCTTCATTGTGATTGGATGATGTGTAGACCAATCAATGTAAACAATTTGTCAATTGAATAGGCTGTTGGCATTATTTGCCATGCTTTGATTTAATGTTTTTTACAGATTCAGCATGTCACGTCTCTTTGCAGAAATTTAATAAACAAATAGGCTACGTTACTTTTATTTAAGCACTATTCAACCCTGGTCTGATAAAAGCAAAATAAACAGTGAATTCACATTTCATTACAAATTATAATGAAGGCTTAAAATAGCATCTTTTTTTGCCAGTTCACCTTTTGAATCAATGACTCTAGTTGCATTTTAATATGGATGTACAACAGCCCTATTTTACATAAAAGCTGTAATAATAATAAAAGAGAGACAACTATTCTATTAACATTCCCTTACTATACAGGATCTAGTAATCCACAACCGGAATGTAGCACAATAAGGGATAATGCGTTACCTACAGTATAATATAAGGATATTACGCCAGCAAGTAGTTCCATGACCATATTTTATACAGGTCATATAACTCCGAGGTGAAGTAAATCCGTATATTACACTGTAGGTAGTGTATTATTTCTTATAATACAAAAAGCCAGCCCCCCCCCCCCCCCCCCCAAAAAAAAACCCCAGCACAACCACTCTCCCCCTACCCTTCCACTATCTCTCCCCCTCCCTGTATAAGTCATTTATATAGGAATGTTTAGTGTATAATAGTTAATTACCGTTCCTATTGAAGAGAGGCCTGAACATCGACCGTCAATAATAAACAGGGCTTCCTATCAAAATGACTAATACAGGGAGGGGAGAGACAGGGGGAGGGGCAATGGAAAACAGGAAGTCACTCAGTGACATCACTGAGTGACTGTAATATAGATTCTTGCCACTGCACCTCCCCATTGAAAGTGCCTAGCCTTACGTATTATATATTTATATGTATGTTTATAGAATTGTGGATGAGATTTCCCGAGGTTCATTTAATACAAAAGAACGTGTTAACATTTTAAACTCTAATATTTTCATTCATACATGAATTAAAATCTATTTAATACCAAATATTAGATTTAAATATGTACACTTGCACAAACCTTTAAAGGGGTCACATATGTAGTGGTTGATATTTGGGGGGAATTATGATTATTAATATTGGTGTCTAGTTTGGAAACAATAGTTCTGAAGTTTGGGAGAGATTCTGCTGCGTTTTATTTTTTTCCAACAGTTTTTTTTTTTTTTAATACGGTGATCACATGATCTGTGATATAGTCGAGTGACTATTATATTATAATCCACCATTGCACAATGCAGCACATTGTGGATTTGCTTATTATCAGACATGTGTAGGTCTGGAAAATTTCTGATCCCAAAGCACCATCGCCATTGGCTGCAGGATTGGTAGTTTTGACCAGACAGTCCAATAGCAACACGTGTAGCCATCCAAAACTACCAACCCTTATACTACAAGTATATTGAGGTTGAATGGGGAAGTGTGTACGTGAATAGTTACCAACAGACTTCAATGTGTATGGCTACCTTTTATTTTTTCATTCTTCACTTTTAAGGGGTCATATTTTTAAGATTGGTGACCTACCAATGGATACAATAAAGCAAACTAACAATCACATCAGAAGACCCTAAAGACAAGCGTAACAAACATCAAGTCTACACACAGTCCAAGTGACATAAAGATGTTCAGTTCCTACCTGTGATTGCAGGGACTGAAGCATTATTATTACTATTACTACTGGAGGTTCTGCCACTATCAAGGCTGGATGGTCTGGGAGCTAGACGAGAGATCGGGAGACAACACGGTGACAAGATTTAGAAGGTGACACAGAACTTCTCCGCTTAGATCTCAGAACATTCCCGGCAGGGATAGCATGCTCTCATTTACAGGACTGTCATGCCCCTTTGCCAGTATTATGATAAAGACAAGGGATATCCATGAGGAATGATGCACGAGCCAGCATGAGATGGAATGTATTGGAATGTTAGGGTGCTAAAGGTTCTAGACACCATGCAGAGACACAGTCTGGGTTACCGCACACACAGCATGAGACATTTCAGGAAGCAAGCAATTGTGGACACAATGAACGAAACTACATAAATGGTACAATCTCGATTATAAAACAAATCCTGCAGATGATTAAAGGAGAACTAACCAAAAAATAATAACTTTAATAATAATAATAAAGGTGAAGCACAGGATGGTTGGTGGACCACCAAGCTAGAAAGGTAAGTAACATTATTAATAAAATTAACTTCTGGGTTAAGTTCTCCTTTAAACAAGCAGTCTTAAGCCCTGTACACACGGCCAAATATTTCGGTACGAGCGACCATCACATCTGAATTTATGGTCAGTCGGACCAAAATATTGGAAGGCATTTTCGGACGTAATTGGACATGTTGGTAAAATTTTGTTTCACAAATTGGGAAATGCTCTACCCCATGCGCAGTTCTTAGGAACCAGATTACATAGAAATAAATGAGTTGGCTCGATTTATTAACCCTTCAAGGATTAATGCTGTTACTATAGTGAACATTCCCTTGTTCACCATCTTTTTTTAAACACTAAAAATCAACTCCTTGTGTTCTGTAAAGCCTTTTAATTCTGAAGGAAAGTATTAAGTACAAAAACCTAACCAGTAAAACGAAGAATGTAACCAATGTTCCCGCTAAAGCTCCGTGCACACGCCTGACCAACAATTTCACGAGAATTAGTTACCGCGGTATGTAGTGCACAAAAAAGTTTGAGGCTGCAGACTGAGATTATCAGGACATGGGACTGTAAAGTTACTTTCAATATCTTTGGGGCTGTTAAATAACCAGGGGACTAGCAATTGTGCTCTAGAAGAGTTTATTACCCCTGTGGTTTGTTGGACAGCAGACGGATGGGCAGATTTTTGATTCGATGGTTAACTTGCCCTTTAAGCTATACACAAGACTATTTTGGGAGTTGTATTAATATTAATATTTCCTTGAGACTATATATGGATCAAAATATTATTGTAAAGCAGTTAGTACAGCCCAAGGAGATGAAGCTTTTTAATCAGAGAATCAGAAGAGAAAGGGTTAAATTCCCGGAGGAACAGAACATCATGCAGAAGAGAACAGGACAGAACCCAGAATATCTTACCCCGAGGTGCAGATACAGAACCATTCTCATCCCCTACAGATGGAGCATTCAAATCCTCATAGGAGGCACCGTCTAGAAAGCAAAAAGAGGGTATGGGCAATCAACTGTAAGGGCACATGCACATCTATGGAAATCCAGCAGCACACTGACTTTATAGCTAAAATACAAATGACCCCGCATTAAAGCATTATAACACGTGTGTCAGTCACCCCCAAATCAGCAGCAGTTCAGTAAAGACATCTGTTTAATTATGCAGGTTTCAGGCTTTTACCAGTGGGTCACAGATGCAGATACATAGTTGCACACGCTTTGCGTTCTCACTAGGTTTTCGCCTGTGACCTCTCTGTTATCCAATCTGAGCAGTGAGAAAAACAGCTGTTGCTCACTTGGTAGGAGGAGCTACAGAAACCAGGAAATGCCTGAAGACTAAATAATTTCTCCAAAATGTTGCCGATTTCACAGGTGACAGTTACAGCTATCTGATCACTAGGAAAATTATAATCTGCTCAGTCCTATTTACAGTTTAGCTTTAGTTCTCCTTTAATTACTTTTTTTTGGATAACTAACACTTTATCTTATTAACCCTGCTTAGAAATATATTAGGCCTTAGTAGGCATAGACAACCATTAGCCCGTTAAATGTGTTAAACTACAACTCCCAGTAGGGGAATGCTGGGAGTTGAGTTTTAAACATTTGGAGGACTACTGGTTACCTATCTCTGTCTTATAGTAATGTTACATAGCATTTTATGAATAATATTATTTTGTATCAGTGGAAATATCCAAATATGGATAATTTGTCAACAGATGAAGGGATATGACACAGTTATCCCTGATTTACATTTTGTTACATTGGAGGTAACAGCTTTTCTTCCAGTTTAGGTTCTTAAGAATCGTACACACCTGCGATCGTGGGTCCTGACGCGACGCACGATGTGTCCGAACGTTCATTTTGGCCGATAATCGGCCATGTATGGGCACTTTATCAGGCTGAAATGGCCGTTCGGTCGGGGATCTTTGCCCGACGGGCCGTTTTATCAGATAAAGGGCCCATACACAGGCCGATTATCATCCAAAACGAACGTTCGGACACATTGTGCGTCGCGGGTCGGGAACCTTAACCCTGGGTCCTATGAGTGAGAGGAGAGGCTTAGTTTGTCCTTTAAGGTTAATGTGGCCCTAAGAACTGCTGGATTCTAACCATAACCTTTCACTTCCCTAAAGATTTTGATGGAGCACAATCAGATATACAATTGCATTATTCTTTAAAAGAATTTCAGACATTTACACTTACAAGTGCCGACAAGATTTATTTAGACAGATATTTTATAATTAAAGTTTAGGCTGAAACAAATTTTTCTGACATAAAAAAATGACCAAACACTTGTCTTTTTATGTAATTTCTAAGCAAAGTTTCCCTGTTCCCTTTGCTCGTTGGACATGTTTCACTAGCTCCCTCTGCATTGCACGGAGCATGTCTGAGTCACAGATAGAGGAGGGGGGATTAGCATTAGACTACGTTCACACTGCACAGCACAAAACTCATGAAAAAAAATTGCAATAAACTGCATAGCGTTTTTGCAATGCATTTTTAGGAGTTTGCATTGAGTTTTTATGCGTTTTTCAGTGCGTTTTTATGCAGTGCGTTTCAGTGTGTTTTTGGGTTAAACGGCAAAAAAACTTGTGTTTTTATGCATTTTTTTCTTCTTTCCCATAGACTTTCAAGCAGTGCGTTACAAAAACACAACTCACAAAAACGCAGCAGAGTGAAAGGTATTGTGACATTATGAAATCCTTATGTCTTTTTTATGTCCTTTTTTCCCTGCTAATGTATGCGTCAGAAAGGCAACAAAAAGCAATAAAACGCGTTTACAGTGAACGAGCCCTTAACTGGTGTTTTTCAACTTCACGCAGGTTTATATCTGGAAGAACAGGGAACTTGAGGCCCTCTAGTTTAAAAAATTAAAACTTCCAGCATTCCCTGGCTGCATATGCAGGAAATTTGACAACCTTGGGTTAGAAATTACTCGGAAAGGCAAGTGTTATTTCATTTTAATCTGTTGGTGGGTTATAAGCAAGGACGAAAGGTGTTTCCTCTCTCCATAATACATGCAGATATGGAGGAAATTCCATACACAATATTACATTGGAAACTGTATTGCATCAAACTATTAAACAATTTACATTCCAGTGTTAAGACGCAAGCCGACCATTCACTCTTAGATGCAATGGATATAATGGAGTGATCTTTACTACAATGGTCACATTACCCGATTCATAAATAACAGATAAACATCAACTGGGTCTGAGCAAAACTACAAGAGAGCAATGTTCTTTCCTGTACAGATTGAACTCACTGTCCTTGTTTGTCTGTTTTACCCCTATATGGTTAAAATCCATAACTTGCAGTTAAAGGGGATCTAGGAGTGAATGGACAGCCGATTATAAGGTTATAAATGTTAGTGAGCAGAGAAACATACCATTCAAGCTATTAAAAGGAACTAACACCCCAAACATATCTGGAGGTCCTTTCCCCAATGTTCTATTTGCAGACAAGAAAATATTATAGAAGGTGTCTCCACCATCTGCCATTGCTGTTTTTACAATTGGACATTACAGTGTCCAGTGAAGTGGCCTTCACAATAATACGTGGTTCCAGAAATAAAGAGCCAATGGGCTACCTCTGCCAAGTATATTACCTTTGTGCAACACAAGATATGTCAATTATTTTTAAAGGGAAAATGTAGTGTTTTTGCTCTGCCCCCCTTCTGGCCCAGGGCCTAACCAATGGTAATACATGCTCTGCATGAATCAATTTTTCCCATTGGATAGATCCCAGACTGAGGTGAGGGTGGAGTTTAGACAATACAGTTGTCCTTTGAGTTTACTTGGAAAGTACCGAGTACTGAAAGTATTAAGGTGGCCTTCAGTAGGGGGTGTTAGTTCCTTGAAACAAATTTAAAGGCATAGACAGAACATTTTCCTGTACAAATTGCACAAAGACGCCACATTCTAGTGAGATGAATTTGCACTGCCTATACCTTTGCTTTTAGGCAACACCTTTGATCTGTAGCCCGAGGAAGCACTGACAGCTGAAAAGTCGATGGCAGTTGTGGAGAAGGCCATAGATCCCAAATCTTTCCTCCTTTTCCCGGTAGCATTATCAGCAGGACCCTCCAGATTCTCAGCACTACCTGTCCATTGTCCACCTGCCAGGACCATGGACTGCACCAGGTCATTCATGGCTGGGATGCAAATGAAAAAGCAATATGAATCAGCATGGTAGTGGGCACCCCAAGTCGCCAGTACTGGTTAAACAGCCACCAAAGCATTTAATTTGCAGGTCACAAAGCTACAAACCACAAAGCCATTTTGGTTATGACATGCAATTGGTTGAAAATGATGGAAATGTTTGGTTTAGGCCACGTGTGAGGTTTGATTGAAATTAGATAGCTGTGGCAATGTGCCATACTACTGCAGAACTGCAATGAGCAGCATAACTTGCCAACAAGTTATGTCGCTTAAGAATGACCAAATGATATGATGGTGAATTAGGTAAGGGATGTGGCACCAAAAGAGGAGGTCCATGGCCAGTGCGGGTTACTGCAGGAACACAGAGGGGAACCCAACTGCATCAGTGCTGTGACCCATAGCAACCAATTAGAAAACTGCATTTAGTGGCTAGACCTATCAAACCATTAGGTTGGTTGCTATGGGTTACTGCACCTTCAAAACGAAGTCCACTTGTGTTTCTTATTGAGAAGATCTGAAGAACATGGCACTTCAACATAATGGCCGCCATTATAAATGGGGCCGTGTCCACCGAGAACCTACTTAGTAGGCAGTAAATAAGCTGCAAGTTGCAGGGTATTTAACCACCTTTGCTTTCATTTGGTATAAAACATTGAATATTTGGCATGTCTAATGGGATTTGCATCTTGTCTAGTAGGAGAGAGTGCAGAGAATGCCTAGTGACACATTAGTAATGGAAGCCGGGGCAGCTAGAGCTGAAAGAAGCTGAACTGATTGAGAGTCTTACACACAGAGCGGCGGTAGAGGGTCTTCAGTTTGTCTTTATCCTTCGGTCTGTTCCTCATAAAGGGCAGCCTTTTGAATGCAACCACTTTTAAAGTCACAGGATGAGAAAAAGAAAAAAAAATCAACAGAATGGGATAAAAATAAGAGAAAAGGAGAAAAAAGAGAAGGAGAAGAACACATGGTAGAAGTTAAATGCGGAAACGAAAGACAGAAATGACTATGTCTGGACAGCAGCTACACATGCTCTGCTCTACAACACATGTGCCATAAGGTAGGGGCAGCACAGAACACGATAGATGGCAAACAGGCAATGAAAAGATGCACTATGGGGAAAATGCAACGTAAACTGGTTAAGTCAACTGTGTCTGTTGCAGGATTTACTCTTTCCAAGACATTCCAAGGCCTGGTACCCATGGGCAAATTTCAACCCAACAGTTCACTCTCCGTAGTTTGTCCGACAATATTATGTCTTGATCTATTGTTTGGGTAATATAAATACCACAATGTTCATTGATTTTGGTCATTATCTATAGATAGGCTTCTGGTGTCACCAGCATTTCCAACCTAAATATCAGACTGGGGATGTATTGTAAATGAAATATCAACCCTTGTATACCTGGCCTTAGTTTGCCCATAGAATTGCTTAAATTTAAAGCAACTATACTACACTAAGGCCAACTATACTGTAGTGGGCCTACTCTAGATCACAGTCTTCCTCTAAAGATTCAATCGCTAGACAGTTTTGCCCTGTTTGTGTCAGGGGTCTGACCAATTGGAAGAGGCACTCTATGAGAAGAGCATCTTCCTATTGGACAGGTACCAGAGTTTAAGGGTGGAGGAAAACCAGATTGCTAGTAAGAACTTTATAGAAGGACCTAGAGGTTTATGTCCTCACCCTGGGTATCTTTATTGAGAAGGGGGATTCCAGGGGTGGGTGAGCACAGTATATTTCTCCTATAAATTATGTCTCATTGGTAAAAATATTGGGAATTTTTCTAGCATTATTTGTAACACAGGAACCAATCCCTTTATACTTGGAATGGTCCTGTAACTGGTGAGTTATACCAGTTATAGTGCTGGTACCAAACCAACCTATACAGCGAACCGAAAGGTGTTACCAGAAGAAGAGACGTTTAGATAGAAGCAGCACCAATAATCCTCTTTTACAGACATGAAGACCCAGCTGAAAGACTGGACACATAATAGAGGATGAATAGTTTGAATCTATTCTGTACAAAATGATAAATGTTACCCAGTTAGAATTTTTACTAATACTAAAAACCCACTTTGGGCTTATTTAAGAGGAGCACAGAATATGTAACTACAAGTTATATGGTGGTAAGAGACAAAGGTATTTTGACAATACAAAGGACCAAAAAATGGACTACAGATCTGATGAACATCACATAAAACACAATGATGACAATGATATTAACAGAAGGATTTCTGGAAGGATAAGTAAGAACTCTGATGACTTCTTAAGGGAACTGAAAATAATTTCCACTCTACCCCCCTGTAGAAAGTCTGTCTGTAAAAATAATTGACTAAATATCTATCTGCGTATGGTGTGTGGCAAATACATGTGTAGAACTTGTGGAAAATTACACTTTCCATTGACAAAAGAGATTTCACAAAAAACAGTCTTGTCTAATATAGGATATCCCTACCTCCCATTGTGTTGTAACCTCAGAAACGTAACCTGCCAAATGTCTATGAGCATAATGCCTTAATGATCTCCCCAGTGAACAGTTGGGCTGACAGAGCACATCTCTGCAATTATAACTCAATGGGAAATAGGGATAGCAGATCCGACCTCCAATATATATTTATCAAATCCATTGGCAAATATTAAAGGAATTGCACTATAATGCTCCTTTAATACTAAAAATACATTTAGAATTTTTTAAAAATTAAATGAAACATTTCTTTAATACTAAAAATACATTTGGACATTTTTTATAACCAGGCCGAAGTTGATCAGCTTCTTTCTGCTGTACATTGTTTTCCAGTTGGGCCAATTAGTGTCTAGTCACCAATTTGTGTAAAGGGTTAATAGGTTTGTATAATTGTGCAGGTATAAAACAGCATTAAAAAGATTTATTATAAAGTAAGATTATGTAATATAGTAATATTTCAGGAAGGCTGGATAGTGTGACAGACTAATTACAGAGAGTAGTAGAGAAAGACGGCCGTGGCATTACAGGAGACAGTAAAATTAATCTAGAACTGTGTATAATTTACAGCTCATTGCTTAGACTGGGAAATAAATTATACTGACAGGTAAACCCATCCAAACAAAATTTCTCACAACGTAAAAGTAGGGATAGGGATCAACGTAAAAAGTAGGGATAGGGATCAACGTAAAAAGTAGGGATGGGGATCAACGTAAAAAGT
>JAACNH010006358.1:0-17543 GCA_019447015.1 Hymenochirus boettgeri
CGTCGGAGGAGGAAACAATATCCCCTTTCCATGCTCCCTGGTGGACAGTTTTTTGGACTTTGGGGGGGATTATAGGCGAACATTTAGTATTGGGATGTGAGGGTAGGATTTTTATTACACTACAGCAGTGGGCAGTAGTGGTGGGATGAGGATTGATGATAGTTTTGGGGGTGGACATGCCTTTTACATTATTAATGTGTATTCTTTATAAAGATTATTATGACTCGGGTGTGGTTGTTCAGGGATGGAAGGAATTGTCAGTGACAATGACTTGGTCGGAGCAGAAATAATTGGGTTTTGTTTGAGTATAAGCCTCCATAGGTGTATGGGTTAGCGCAATAAAGAACAGAGGATAGAGTGGAGGATTAAGATATACATGTATAGCATGAAGTAGTACCAAGTAAGTCGAAGTATGTTAGTCGTAGTCATAGAAGTTAGTAATAGTGTAGTATAAGACGTAGGATACTAGAAGTAGTAATAGAGTAGTATAGAAGTAGTAATAGAAGTAGTAATGAAAGTAATAAATAGTAGTAATAGTAGTAGTATAATAGAAGTAGTAACGAGTAGTAATAGTAGTGAATAAAAGTCGTAAAGACAGTAGAATTGTAGTAACCTGAAGTAGTCATGGAGTCGTACAAGTAGTATAGTGTAGATACGGTATAGAAAGATGAATGTCATACGTAGTAACGTGATAAACGTAAGAATCAGCAAGTAGTAATGTACGTAGTACTTAGTAGATGTGTAATCAGTAGTTCCAGTCGTACTAACGTCTCCTCGTCAGTTCAGAAGCCCGTAGTATTCTAGTATAGAGTAGACTCTAGACCGTAGTACTAAAGTTAGTCTAATCGACGTGTACTCGACGACGTATAAACGTAGTCCTGTGACGTCGTACCTGAGTCGCTAATACTAGGGTAACCTCTAGGCCGTGTTCCCGTGTCCACGTGCTAGAGTAGTAACCTACCCGAGTATCGTGTACCTCCGTCGTCACGTACTACGACTCGCCGTACGTCCGGTGTACTCGCCGTAGTCCGGCTCGTAACGTCAGTACCCGCCGTCGTATAAGCTAGTCCTCTGTCATAGTAAAAGTCGTTAAAGTAGTCATAGTAGCAGGGGTGGTACTACCCAGGGGACGAAACAGGGGGGGGCCCGGGAGCCAAAGGGTCCATGTCCTTATTTTCTCCTATGACACCTATAGCCTCTTCCCGAAACCACTGTGGATGAAGCACGGATAGGGGCCCCATCATAGTTTGCAGGGGGCAGTGATTTCTAGTTAACCACTGAGTGGTACGTAACCTTAGAAAGCTTTTAGAATGATTATTTTTTACAATAACAGGAATGATGGAAGAAAGAAGACCCAAGAAGAATAAACTGCAATTGTGACTTCTTCTTCCATATCAGTAAGACAACGGGCCCTATTAACATGGGAATAAACAGGTGAGTATGCACTCAGGATTCCAAATAGTAGATTAGGGGCCACACTGCTCCGTGCCATGCAATGTGCAGTTTCGGACTATGCAAGTCCTATGTCAATCAATCTTAAATGCTGACACAGGACTTGCTTGTTATAGTCGGAACATGGTACAATAAATCCAGGTTACTTTGTCAGATTCACCCTTGGTGTCGCCTCTCCTTTATTATTGTTTGATTACAACGGAATAAGTAGCCATTTGCATTTAATGTGATTGAGTCTTCTGTTCCATTGAGTCTCTGTCTCCACTCTACCTTCATTTGCTATTGATTATTTCATTTTTAGATGGATGTTAATGGCTGAACACTACAGCCACAGAATGTTTGGTGGAATCTAGATATTTGGTTGCACTTAGAGAACTTTATCCACACTTACCTTTAAATTCTTATTGCAGATCCTGAAATATTCCAGCTTACAGACGGTCAAAACATGCGTCCAAGAAAATACATACGTGAATAAATCACTTACATGGTACAAAGCTAACAGATAGTTCAACCACTGTCAGTAGTTGAGTCCCAAACATGTAATGTCTTCCCCGCCAGACAGCTGGTGACATCAGACGGTGTAGGGAAGTCCCTGTTGCTGCAGGAGCGGGAATACCAGTGTCCTGGTAATAGAAATCCTGAGGTTCTGGGTTTGGAATGTCAGGAAACAACACGGGTTCTGGGAATCTGGAAGGAGAGTAGGGGGTGTAATGCACATACAGGGGATTACAGCCCGAGAGCCGCAGTGTTCTCTCGGGGTTTAATCCCCCTTAACGATTAAATATTGGTTAGCGTGACTATACCACTGCGCGTCTCTTTTAGTGTAGTATTATGTGGAGTGAGACTCACCCAGACTCACACAGCCTCTGGGAGTATTATATATTCCTCCCCACCCCCTCTCTTTTCTTTCCCGTTCAAATTACCAGGGCGAGGAACTAGTCAAATCACTGGATTACCGAAACTTCTCACTATTCTGGTCCAGCTTTGCCCCTAATTCATTCGAGAACCAATGGCCTGTGCAAAAAGCAAAGAGGAAAGTTTAGGTACGTATAACACTGCTAAACTACTAGGCTAAACCCAAGAGACAGGTCCTCACCCTGCTGTATGCTCATTTCCCCTAATAACTATAATTTCTAAGTTGTAGTAAACTGATTCCCCCCAGGTCATGGTATATCTGTAATATCATGCCATCAAGGTCACGGTAATCTGTAAATTCATTCATCCGCCTTATCGGTAACAGTCCATCAAGTCAGTATATATCTGATCAAATCAGGTCAGTTCTGTCTCTCCGCAGGTTAATGTCTTCATCATCCATGTCAGTATATCTTAATCATTCCAGGCCATCAAGGTCATGTATCTGTAAATTCATACTCCAGGTCATCGGTAATCTGTAATATTCATGCCATCATGTCACGGTATATCTGTAATATTAATTCATCCAGGTCTAGGTATATCTGTAATATTCTCATCCAGTCACGGTTAATCTGTAATTTATCCATCCAGGTCGGTATATCTGTAAATATCATCCAGTCACGGTATTCTTTCACATGTCGGTATATCTGGTAATTCAGGTCGTATTCTGTACTCATCATGGTCCCGATCATGATTATGTAATTTCATCCCTCCAGGTCATGGTATACTGTAATTTCATAATCCAGTCATGGTATATCGTAAGCTTTCAATTCATCCAGCGTATGGTATATCTGTAAGATATTCATCCACCAGGTCACGGTATATCTGTAATAGTTCATTCATTCCAGGTCACGGGTAATATCTGTAATATTATATCCATCACAGGTCACGGTATATCTGGAATATTCATCATCCAGGTACTATCTGTATATTCGACCAGTAAGTATATCGTATATCCTCATCCTCTGAAGCAATCATCATCCCGGTCATGGTATATCTGTAATATTCATCCATCCAGTACAGGTATATCTGTAATATTCATTCTCCAGTCATAGGGTATAATTCGGCTTAGATATTAATCATCCAGGTCACGGTATATAACTTTTAATATTCGAGCCACCAGTCACGGTATATCTGTAATATTATCCATCCCAGGTCAGGTATATTGTAATATATTCATCCCAGTCACGGTATGGAATCATCTCTGTTATATGTTATTCATCTGCGGTCATCGTATATCTTATATTCATCATCCAGGTCATGGTATATCTGTAATTATTATATCATCAGTCATGGTATATCTGGTAATATTCATCCATCCGGTCACGGTAATATCTTAATGATTGTCCAGGTCTATTCTGTAATCGCAGTTCACCGGTCAATCGATATATTCATCCAGTCATTATTCGATATCATTCTCCATGGTACGGTATATCTGTAATATTCACCATCCAGGTATGAGATCTGTAATATCCTCCATCCGGCATGGTTGAATAAGCTTCTCCAGGTCACGGTATATCTGTAATATTCATCCCTCCAGGTCACGGTATATCTGTACTATTCATTCTATCGCCAGGCCGATTGTATATCTGTATATTCATTCGATCACGGTCAGGTATATCTGTAATTTCATTCATCCAAGGCATGGTATATCTTTAAATTTCACTCATTGACTGTAAATCCTTCAGCAGTCAGGTATACACTGTAATTATATCATCCAGGTAGGTAGTTATATCTGTAATCATTCACATCCATCCACGGTCAACGGTAGTAGTTGTCTATCATCTCCCATGTCACGGTATATATTGTAATAGTTCATCCCATCCAGAAGTCAACGGTAATCTGTAATATTCACATCCAGGTCACGGTATATATGTATATCAATCATCAATGTCACGTAATCTGTAATATTCATCCCAGGTCACGGTATACTGTCATTCAGGATGTAATAGTGTTTCATCCATCCAGGTCACGGTATATATCTGTAATATTTCCTCCAGTCAGCATAGTATATCATCTCCAGTCATTATTCGTATTCATTCACCAGGTCACGGAGTAATCTCTGTAATATTCATTTATCCAGTGCACGGTTATATACTGTATATTTATCCCGAGGTCAGGTAATCGATATGATTTCATCCACGGTCAGGTTAGAATTCACCTCCAGTATGTAAATCGTATCTCATCATCCAGGTCACGGTGGTATATCTGATAACTATTCTTTATCCAGGTCATGGTAATTGGAATGATTATTCATCCCGGTACGGGATATTCTGTAACATTTCATCCATCATTGTCACTGGTATATCTGTAATTCATTCATCAGGATGGTTATAGATCTGTATATTCATTCATCCAGTCATGGTATATCTGTAATATTCATTCTCCAAGGTCAGGTATACTGTGATATTCATTCATCCAGGTCACGTATATCGTATATTCATCATCCAGGTCATGTATATTGTAATATTCATCCTCAGGGTAATGTATATCTGTAATATTCATCATCCAGGTCACGGTAACTACTGTAATATTCATTTCCTCCAGGTACTGTATATCTGTAATATTCATCATCCAGGTCCGTGTATATCTGAATATTCATACCAGTCCGTACGTACACGATCAGGTACGGTTATTCTGTAATATTCACACCAAGTCCCGTACGTTATATCTGAAGATTCATTCATCAGGTTCACGTGTATACTCGTATATCAACGTAAGTATTCGAATCCATCCTTAGGTCACGGTATATCTGTAATATTCATCATCCAGTCCGGTATTCTGTAATATACTATTCATCCACAGGTCACGGTTATATTGTAATATTCATTCATCCAGGTCATGGTATATCTGTAATATTCATCCAGGGGTCATGGTCATTCGTAACGATCATTCATCCAGGTCACGGTATATCTGTAATATCATATCAGGTCATGGTGTATATCTGTAATATTCATCCATCCAGGTCACGGTATATCTGTAATATCATCAGGTCATGGTATATCGTAATAGTGCATCCATCCAGGTCACGGTATATCGTAATATTCATTCAGTCAGGTATCGACTATGCGTCATCCAGGTCCGTATATCTGTAATATTCCTCATCCAGGACGGGGATATCCTGTTAATTTCATGCAATCAGGTCATACGTGTATATCTTAATATTCATCCACAGGTCATGTTATCTTGTATATTATCCATCATCCTAGGTCACGGTATATCTGTAATATTTACTCCATCCAGGTCACGGTATAGTCTGTAATATTCATTCATCCAGCGGTCATGGTCTATCTGTAATATTCATCCATCCAGGTCATGGTATATCGTAATATTCAATCCAGGTACGGTATACTGTATATTCATTCACCAGGTCACGGTATATCTGTACTATATCCATCCAGGTCAGTATATCTGTAATATTCCTCATCCAGGTCACGGGATATCTGTAATATTCATCCATCAGGGACATCGGTAGATTTGTATATTCATCCATTCAGTTCACGGTAGTATCTGTAATATTCATCCGCGTCACTATACGAATCCAGCCGTATATCTGTAATATTCATCCATCCAGGTCATGTTATCGTCTGATTCTATCATGCATATCTGCAAAGTCAATCCAGGCACAGGTATATCTGTAAATTCTCTTACCAGGTACACGATTATATCTGTACATTTATTCCAGCCAGGTCACGGATTATCTGTATATCATTTCCATCCATCCAGTCTGGTATATCTGATGTATTCCGTAGATAAAACAGGGACTTGAAGTTTAGACTTCTACTAGTATCCGTCTGGATTGGCATGTACTGTAATAAATTGCCGACAGATTCTGAATGATCCAAGTCATTCTGAATTGAGAGATTTCCAGTCATGTGTGACAAGTGAAAACGTCTTCAACAACTAAACTTCAAGTCCGATTCATCTAATGAACACCCAAAGGATAACCCCTTAATTTTACCAGGATGGCCTATTTTTGCTAAGAGGACCCTTTAGCAATATGCAGAGCAGATTTTACAAATTCTCTGGAATAAGAAGCTTTCGAAGACAATATACAAGAGCGTTACTTGTATTACCAAAACTGATACCCAGCAGTTAACTCAAATTGAAAAATCTTAGATTGTAGTCTATGAGAACATCAGTATAATATAACTACATACCATGATGGGGCCAACGATCATTTCATCATCAGAACAACATAATGTCACTTACCTGTGTTTATTGAGGAAAGGACATTAAAAGTCAACTTTGATGGAATCAGTTAGCTTTTACAGCCTTAAATAAAAGGAAAATGCTTTACATTAGAAGTACTCGGTTATTCGTCTCCTAATTTAACCATTATATTGAATTATTGTATTGTGCTTGTGGAGGTTCTCATTCATCAGTTCATGTTATATCGAAATATTAATCCATCAGGGTTCACGGTTAATCGTAATTCATCATCAGGTCACAGAGGTATATCTGTAATTTCATCATCAGGTACGGATATTCTGCTATATTCACCATCCAGGTCACGGGATATCTGTCTAATATTCATTCATTCAGGGCATGGGATATAGGTAATATTCATTCATCCAGGTCACGGTATATCTGTAATATTCATTCCATCCAGGTCATTGTAGTCTGTAATATTCATTCTCCAGGGTCATGGTATATCTGTAAGATTATTATCCAGGGACTGTTATATCTGTAATATTCATCCATCCAGTCACGGCTATATCTGTTGTATTCAATTAGATCAACTGGACTTGAGTTAGTTTAGTCTTGAAGACGTTCGATAGTCATCCGACTGGCTTTCAATCAGAATGACTTGAATGACAAGAATCTGTTAGGGTTGGCATTATGTACCCTGAAAGTCCAAAAGAGTATATCACAGCCAGGGTTGGGACATGCGTCAGGACCTCATCCGGTTGTGTACCTGCATTAAGGAAAAAGGACATACAGTTTGAAGATTGTAATGGTCAAATCATTTTCAAGAGGAACATGAACGACGCACTCAAGAGAGGTGTTTAAGGACCCGGACACACTTAATGTTGAAAAATAAAGAAGAAACTACCCGTCAGTTCCTATACAACTCTTAGCCACAACCGCATCCACACCTTGCGTTCAGAAGGTCCATAACACCTGGCTGTGATATGCTAATTGCGGAATTTCCAGGGTACATAATTGCCCCCAGATCTTGGTACAAGTCATTCTGATGAGAAGGCAAGTTCGGAGGACTAGCAAACTCTTCAAGAACTAAACTTTAAGTCCAGTTGATCTAATGAATACAACGAGTATTGTGTTGTCTTTAGTAATTCATCTCTATAGATTAACCTCTAGCAGAACAACATTGCTAAGGCATCGCACCTTAGCATCACAGGAAAGATGCCGGAAAAGAGAGCCCTCCTCTGAGCTCGCCGTGCTTTGGAATTCACGGTAGTAAAGCAAAGAAGGGCGTCGGGGGACGCAGGCTGGTAAGTTAGAGTTAGGGACATCTTTGGAAGCTGGTAAACCCGCGCGAGTGGAGGTTTACAGCTTTTACGCAACAAACTAAAAAAATGTTTTGCGGGGAGGGGATGGACATACCCCTTAACTTTCTGGCCTGGGATGTTTATAGGACAGTGATAGGCCATCGATACCAGTTCAGTAAATGTGTTATTCATTTCGCTATGTGATGTTCCAATTAGCGCATAAGAATCTCCAAAAAAGTCGTGAGGGAATGCAAGGCGACATTGGTAAATGGAGTTGGTAACTTGGGAGACCCCCTTTCTGTAGTTGGTTACATAGGAATCTGTGGGTAATTGAAATGATATGGACATATGTACGTACTGAGCACCGACATTTTTCATTGTTTCCAGACAGCTCTTGTACCCCCTATAATTAATCCTTATGTTTAGTAGATTGACCTTTATGGACCAAATTACAGCACTGTCTTTGGTTCAATGGGCCTGCACCCTGCAAGGCACAATATGAAGTTACCGGTAGAAAATTTATAAATTACATCGCCAAACATATAAAGTCTCCTCACAAAAGGGTACAATGGGACCATGTTCTGACATTGACATTTGTAGAAATACGGCCGGTTCATCGGAGATCTACTTTTCAGGGATCGGACGTTCATCAGGGTGTAGGAAGACATTAGTTTCTATTTTGTGTCCCTTTAGGCAGAGCAGGAACCTCTTTGGTCTCCGCCAGAACCAAGTCTCTCCTGTACGGGGAGGTCACGATATGTCACACACGTTCGTCAAGGAGGTTCCAATAAAGTACCACAGTTTCATTGGTTCCATGGAAGTATCAAAGGATGGGCCCTGCAAACAACAAATGAGGTTTTTCACGGGTTGAACCTAAAATGAAATGCAAAAATTGTTCTCTGGTCAGTAAAGGAAAGAGCTGGGATTCTGGTGTAAAGTTCAATTGATTAAAGCCATAATAACACATAAGTGGGAAGACAATGAGAAGAAAGGACAAGTGGATAGGGAAACAAATGCGGGAGGATTACAGAAATAGGGAGATGATGCAAACCCACCCCAAATGGCGTCTGTCCTTCCTTGCTGCTAACTCAATAAATCTGGGAAGAGAGTAGAAAGATTTTATAGAAAATGTAATTTATTACAATATAATGTTCATGGAGATATCCTGATCCGTATAGAATCTCATCCCTAGAGATATCCTGTTCCCTTAGTAGAGATCCTGTTTCCTGATCGAAATCTGTTCCCTTATAGATATCTGTTGTTACTGAAGAATAAGGTTCCCATATAGATATCTGATCCATTATAGATCATCTGTTCCCGTAGAGATATCAAAGACCTATAGATATCCTGTTCCCTCCAGATATCCTGTTCCTTACTATAGATATCTTGTTCTTATAGATATCCGTTCCCTTATTAGAGATATTGTGTCCCGTATAGATATCCGATTCAGGATAGGATATCCTGATGCACTTATAGATATCAGTTCCCTTAAGATCTAATGATTCAGTATAGATATCATGATCATCTGGATAGATATCCTGTTTAACTTACTAGAGTATCTGTTTCCCTGATAGAATCGGTCTTCTGATAGATATCTGATCCCTGTCTATAGATATTGCCTGTCACTTTAAAAAATTGACTTCCTGTTCGGATTAGATATATGAATCCTGTAGAGATATCATGTTCCCAAATGATATCCGGATCCCTGTCTAGATATCCGATCCGTATAGAGCTATCCTGTACCTTATAGATAGCATGTTTCCCATTTAGATATCGTTGCAGTATAGATATCATGATCTGTATAGATATCGCTGTGCCCATATAGATATCCTGATCCGTATACGGATTTCCTGTCCGATTAAGGATATCCTGTTTCCTTTATAGATATACTATCCGATCGATATCCTGATCCTGTGTAGATATCTGTTCCATATAGACGATCCTGATCTGTATAGACATCCTGATCACTATAGATATACTGTTCCTTATAGATAGTTACGATAAGGATTAAGAACCATGATACAGTGTCGATCCTGTCTCCCTTTATAGAGTATCCAGAGCGTTTGTAGATTTCTGTCCCTTAAGATATCCTGCCGGAGGATATCATGCTCCTCCCTTAAAAGTTGAGCATACAGATACCTGATACTTATAGATATTAATATGTTCCCTTATAGAGTCCGATCATGTATAGGATACGATTCCCGGATAAGATATCGGATTCACTTAGATATCTGTTTTTTTCATGAATAGATATTCTTGGGTCCCTTATAGATATCCGATTTTCCGTATAGATATCCTGATCCCGTATGAGTATACTGATCCTGTATAGAGATCTGATCCCTAATGAGACGTTCCTGATAGAATTAGTTCTCTTATAGCTACCATGATTTATAGATATCTGTTCCCTTTAAAATCCTGTTCACAGAATGATATATGATCCGTATAGATATTCCTGTTCCCAATATAGATATCCTCTCCCGATAGAGATACTGATCAGTATAGATATCGGTTCCCTTTAGAATCTGTTTCGTAGAGGAATCTGACTCGGCTATATATCCTGACTCGTATAGAATCCTGTCACCTATAGAATCCTGATCCCGTTATAGGTATCTATCCCGTATAGATATCCTGATAACTATAGAACATGTCCTTTATAAGATTCATCCAGGTCATGGTATATCTGTAATATTCATTCATCCAGGTCATGGTATATCTGTAATATTCATTCATCCAGATCATTGTATATCTGTAATATTCATTCATCCAGGTCATGGTATATCTGTAATAGTGCTGTGTGTGACGGAGTTGCGGTGTGTGTGGGGATGTGTGTGTGCTTTGCGTTCCGGGCCTGTGTGTTGTTGTTGATGAAGGATGCGTGCCGTGTGTTTGTGAATGCACGGTTTTTGATTGATTGTGCTGTTTGCTGTGTGTGTGTGGCTGATTGTGACGTTGCTTGTGTTGATTTTGTTGTGAACCGGACTGCTGCTGTTGGTTGTTGTGTTTGCTGTGTTGCGTGAATGGCTGTGTGCAGTGTTGTGTTTGTGACGGATGGGTGTGGTGACGGTGTGCTGGTTTTGCCGGTTTGAAGGTGTGGTGCTGTATGTTATTGTGTGCCGTGAGTGATTTTGCGTTGATTGTGATTGACTTGTCGTTGCTGATGTGTTGTGCTTTGTGTGTGATGATGAGTGTTGTTGGGAATGTGTGTGAATTGTTGCTTGCAGGGCTTTGAATGTGCAGTTGAGGGAATGTGCGTTTGAGTGATGTGCTGTTGAGTGATGAGTGATTTGTGAAATTGTGCTGTGAATGATGAGTGGACTGTTTGATGATGCCAGATGTTGCCTTTGAAGTGTGAAGTGCTGTTTGACAGGCTGTGGTTGAGTTGTCTTTCGTGGTGCCTTGTTTGATGAATGTTGTGTGATGTGGATTGTGCCGGTGGTGTGTGAAGGACTGTGCTGATAGGTGTTGAGTTGGTGCTGCTTGAGGTGTTGCTCGGCACTGTGTGTGTGATTGCATGTGTGGTGATTTGGTGTGACGTTTGATTTGACGGTTTGTGGTTTCAGGCTGTGCCGTGAAGGTGTTGGTGCATGCTGATTGATTGGATGTTGTGAAGGCTGATGGTTTGAGCCGGCATTTGTGAGATGTGGGCCGGGGGTGGATGATTTTGTGTTGCTGACCGTTGTTTTGAAGGTGATGTTTTGAATGTGAATTTTGAGTGATGACGGATGCAGGATTGGTGAAGGCTGTGTTGATGTGATTGATTGTTGTGTGATTGACCGGACGTGTGTTGATTGTGATTTGATGATTGTTGCCTGGTGAATGAAGGAATGCGTTTGTGGAAGTTTTGCTGTGGTGTTGACTTGTGGTTGAAGGTGAAGGGGTGATGAAGGAAGTGTTGTTGTGTTGTGCTGTGCCTGCCGGTGACCGGCCGGGTTGGACAATGTTGATGAACTTGCAGGGTGCTGGTTGAAGGGATGATTGAGTGATGTTGTTGTTTGATGCGGAATTGTGATGGTGCCTTGTTGAATGTTTGTGGTGTGTGTGGTGTTGTGATGTGATGAGGTGTGAAGGTGTGACGGCCTGGTTTTGTGGTGCTTTGGTGAGGAGTTGGGAGTGTTGGTGTTGAGTTGGGTGACTACGGTTTGATTGGTTGTGCAGGTTGTTGTGTTTGGGTGTTGTTGTTGTTTGAATGAAATGAAGGCGTTTGTTTGACTGTGTGTGTGTGTGTGATGCTTGGGGTTTTGATGTTGAAGGGTGGTGTTGAAGGTCACATTGTTGAAGGTGTTGGTGTTTTGACTGCTTGAGTTTGAAGTGATGTTTGACTGTTGTTTGATGTGTGTGTGTGATGTTTGACATGTGTGTAGTGGATGTGAAGGTTGAAGTTGATGAATTTTGATTTTGGAAGCCAATTGAAGTGATGACGGCTGATATGTCGGAGTGGACTGTGTGTGGGGGTTTGACTGATGATGTTGTTGTGTGAGTTGTGATTTGGTGCTGAAGGTGTGGGTGTGGTGAAGTTGATGATGTTTATTGTTTTGTGTGAAGATGTTTGATGAGTGGTGTTGTTGGATGTGTTTTTGTTGTGTGACTTGTGTGTGTTGAACTGGGAAGGCGTGTGATTGTGGTGAACAGGTGTTGTGTGTGTTTTGTGATGTGTTATGTTGTGAAAGTGTGTGATGTTGTGGTGTGATGTGATGATTATGGTTGTGGAGTGCGTGTGTGGATGAAGGTTTGGAATTGTGGGTTGAATGTGATGATTTGTGTGAGGTGAAGTGTTGTGAAGGTGGGTTTGTTTTTGATTGTCTGTGTGTGTGCTGTGAAGGAATTGATGGATGTTTGTGTTGCAGGGATGAAGGATGTGATGTTGATTGTGATTGGTGTGTTGTTGAAGGTTGGATTGATGAAGGTGAAGTTGTGTGAAGGATCGGTGTGTGATGTTGTGTGTTGTTTTTTGATTGATGTGGTTGGATGATGAAGGTTGAGTGTTGGTGCCTGATTGGTGTGAGGCATTGTTGTTTTGAAGGATGGTGTGTGAATGTGTTTGATGTGTGTGAATTTGAATGATGTTTTTGGTTTTTGGTTTTGTTTGAAGGGATGTTGTTGTGATTGAAGGATTTGTGAGTTGTTGAATTGAATATGAAGGATTTGAAGGTTTGGGATGATTTGTTTGTTGATTTGAATGTGTTGAAGTGATGGGGTGTTTTTGGGTGTGGTTGTGGAATGAATTTGGTGGATGATTTTTGTGTGATGTTGGAATATTTGAAGGTTGATTTTTTGTTGCGTGAGGTGACCAGGTGATTGGTTTGTTTGTTTTTGATGAATGATGAGTTGAAATTGTTGGTGTGTGGATGATGCTTTGTTGATGTTGTTGGTGGTGCTTGATGATTTTGGGGATGACGACGGAGGTGATGTTGTTCGTGTTGTGCCTTGAAATGCCTTGTGATGTTGTGTGTTGTTGTGAGTTGATGTTGTGTTTTGATTGTGTGATATTTGATGGTGTGTGTGTTTGTGTGTGTTGACGGGTTGTTGAAGTGAAGTTTTTTTGTGGGACGTTGATGGGTTTGTGTTGATGTGATGAGTTTGTGATTAGTGTGCCGGTGAGACTGTTGTGGGTGAAGGATTTGGTGTTGTTGATTTGATGTGTTTTGTTGTGATGTTGATTGTGTTGAATTGTGATTGTTGTCTGAGTGTGTTGTGACGTGTGTGTGTGAACTTTGATGACGGATGCCTGTGGATGCTTTATGCTGGTTCATGGTGAAATGTGATGGATTGTGAAGGATGGTGTTGATGTGTGAGGTGATGTTGTGATGATGAAGGGAAGGGATGTGATTGTGATGTTGAAATGTGCGGGGGTCGTGATTGGATTGTTTTGTTTGTGATGAATGATTGATGAGTGTTGGAAGGTGACTGGTGTTTGATGATGGTTGAATGGGTGTGTTTGATTTTGAATTTGACGGACCTGAGTGACGTTGTGAAGGTTTTTGCGTGAGTGTGAGTGTGTGAAGGTGGTGAAGGGGGGTTGTGTTTTGATTGTGATGTTTTGAAAGTGAGAGTGTATTTTGTGATGGAAGGTTTTGCAGTGATGATGTTTTTGTGAATGTGATTTTGAATTGTGATGAAGGATGGATGTGTGGTTGTGTTGTGATGTGATGTGAAGGGGACGGTTGTTGTGTGATGAAACGTGACGATTGATGAAGGAAGGATTAGTGTTGATTTTGGTGTGTTGAAGTTTTGGTGATTGCTGTTGTGAAGGCGGATGTATGTGAAGGATGTGTTGTTGTGATGAACTGATGTGAAGGTTTTGTGTGATTGTTTGAAGGAAGATTATGAAGTTTGTGTGCAGGGGGGGAAGGGATGAAGGTGTGTGTGAAGTGAAGGAGTGAAGGTGGAGTTGTGAAGGAAAAAGTGTGAAGTGAATGATGTGTTGCGTGTGGTGATTGAAGTTTTGATTGTGATTGACTGTTTGAATGAGTTTGAAGGTTAGTGTGAAGGATGTGGTTGTTGTGTTGTGATTTGAAGGTGTTTTTGTTGTGATGGATGTTGTTGATGCAGGAGTTGTGTTTGATTTGTGTTGATGTGATTTGTGTTTTGTTTGATGAAGAGGTTGATGGGAACTTGTGATGTGATTGATGGTGGAGTGTGTGCAGTGTGTGTGTGAGTGTTGTGATTGTGTGACAGTGTGTTTTGATGAAGTGAAAGTTGTGATGTGTTTGTGATTTGTTGGGTGGTGATTGTTGAGTTGTTTGTGATTGATTGAATGGTTGTGTTTTTGATTGATTGTTGATGAAGGAGTGTGGTTGAGTATGTGTGTTGAATTGGATTTGTGATGGTGGGAATGTTGTTTGTGAGGTGTGATTGTGATGATGAAGGTATTTGATTGTGTGGTTGAATGAACTTGTTGAAGTGATGTTTGTTTTGATGATTTTTGTTTTGGGATGTGATCGTTGGGGGGCTGGGGGTTGGGGGGGGGGTGGGGGGGTGTGAGAAGGTGTGAATATGGTGTGTGAAGGGTGATGTGTTTGATGTGAAGGGAGTGGAAGATTTGTGATGTGGGAAGGTGTGTGTTGTTGTTTGATGGGTTGTGGTGTGATTGTGTGAAGGTTTTGATTGATTGTGATGGTTAATGTGTTTGTTTTTGTGAAGGTTGATTTGTTTTGATGAATGAATGTGGTGATGATTGGTGTTGTTGTGATGTGTTTTGTGAAGGCATCTTGATGTGATGTTTGTGATTGGTTGTTTTGATATGAAGGTGTGTTGTGTGTGGAATGTGAAGGATGGTGATGTGTGATGAATGTTGCTTTTGAGTGGTGTGAGGAAGGATCGGATTCAAGGGTCTTGCCTCTGTTTTTCAATCATTCAAAAGATGAGTGAAATCGGTATCAAAGGCTTCTTCTATACTTCTGGGTACCGCAATGGGGGGACTTCAGTGTAAAAAATGGGATTTTTTTGCTTCTGACAACTTGTGGAATTTATGATGAAATCTGGAAACGATCCAACTACGGAGGATACGAGGAAAAACATTGTACCGTTTGTAGATTTGACCCATTGCCAGAGCCAAAAAAATTCCCGTCCTGATCAGAACGTTACAATATGAAGTTGTACGTAAACAATATGTATTAGATCCAACGTTAAATAAAAACACAAATATAGAAGCAGTTTGCCACCTGATCTCAATATTATTGGTCATGGCGGATAATTCAATACTTTTCATATTGACAATAAAGGAAGCATAAGAGCATTAAATAGAGTCAGTTCCTAAGATGGCCGGTGCTCTAAGGCGGACAGACTCCACGAGTTTCCAGCTCTTTCCCAAAAACTGGGAGGTTTGGCCTCCGAATGGGGCGATGGATTTATCCCACTTTTCTGACACCAAAGCAGTTCTTCCAATTGGACACATCTGCAAAGAGTTGAAGTTCTCCCCGTGCTTGCTGTGAGTTCTGGGCCACTCCGGTTTCCCCCACAATCTGGAGACATTATGATAAGGTTGTATGGGTAAATAAATGTGCTTAGATTGTAAGCTCCTTCGGGGCAGGGCCTGAATGCATACATGAATTGTAAGCGATACGGAAGGTGTTGGCATTATAAAATATACAATACTAATGATTTGGGTATCTATCAACCAAGTGAGGTTCTTTAGACTTTTAGTTGGTTTCCACTTAGTGGAATCCATTAAAGGGCAAGTTTACCCCATCTAACATGTATACAGAGCCTATGCTGTGAAGGTTTATTGCATCCAGGTCATGCTTAGCTGTATCTTCATCATCCAGTCCGGGTATATCTGTAATATTCATTCCGCCAGGTCAGGGTATATCCCGTAAAATCATCCATAGGGCATGGTTTATATCTGTACTATTATCACCAGGCTCAGGTATATCTGTAATATTCATTCATCCAGGTCATGGTATATCTGTAAAATCATCCATCCAGGGCACGTATGATCTGTATATTCATCCCCAGGTCATGGTAATCGTAATAAATCAGCCATCCAGGTCCTGGTATTCGGTAATTAAGTCATTCCAGGTCTGGTTATATCGTACTAATCATCCATCCAGGTCATGGTATATCTCGTAATAGTCATCATCAGGTCATGCTATATCTGTAATATTCATCCATCCCAGGTCATGGTATATCGTAATATTCATTCTCCCGGTCATGATATCTGTAATATTCCTCTATCCGGTCTGGTATATCTGTTAATATGAATTATCAGGTCATGTATATTCTGTAATATTCATTCATCCAGGTCATGGTATATCTGAATATTATCCATACAGGTTATGGTTATATCTGTAATTCATTCATCCAGGTCACAGTATAATGGAATATCCATCCAGGTCACGGTATAGCTGTAATATTCATACTCCAGGTCACGGTAGATCTGTACTATTCATCACATCAGGTTCATGCGTATATCGTAATTATTCATCCATCCAGGTCATGGTGTATAGCTGTAATATATCCATCCAGGTAATGGGTATACTGTAATATTCATCATCATCCAGGTCACGGTATATACTGTATATCATGCCATCCAGGTCACGGTATATCGTAATATTCCTCATCAGGTCACGGTATTATCTGTAATATTTCATCCACAGGTCATTGGTTTATCGGTATATTCATCCATCCAGGTCATGGTTATTACCTGTAATACTCATCCATCAGGTCATGGATATCTGTAACATTATCCATCCAGGTTCATGGATCTGTAATATTCATTCACCAGGTCACGGTTTCTATCTGTAATATTCACATCCAGGTCATGGTAATCTGATCTATCATCCATCAGGTCATGTTATTCTGTATATTCATTCATCAGGTCAGGTATATCTGTAAGATTCATCCATCCAGGTCATGGATATCGTCATATCATCCATCAGGTCAGGGTATATCTGTAACTCGCACATTCATCCATATCATGGTTATATCGTAAATTCATCAGCCAGATATTGTATATCTGTAATATCATTTCATCAGATCTGGTATATCTGTAATATCATCATCCAGGTCACGGTATATCTGTTAATATTCATCCATCCAAGTCATGGTATATCTGTAATGCATTTATCCTCCACACGGTCAAGGTTTATCTGAATATTCATGCATCCAGGTCACGTATATCTGGATAGTTATCATCCGGTCAGGGTATATCTGTAATTTCATCCATCCAGGTCATGGTAACTGTATATTCATCCGTCTAGGTCATGGATATCTGTAATATTCATCCGA
>JAACNH010006359.1:0-17539 GCA_019447015.1 Hymenochirus boettgeri
ACTATTGCACCCAGGAAGTGTTTTTTATTGGACACTATTGCACCCAGGAAGTGTTTTTTATTGGACACTATTGCACCCAGGAAGTGTTTTTTATTGGACACTTTTGCACCCAGGAAGGGTTTTTATTGGACACTATTGCACCCAGTAAGTGTTTTTATTGGACACTATTGCACCCACAAAGTGTTTTTTATTGGACACACTATTGCACCCAGGTAAGGTTTTTATTGACACTATTGCACCAGGAAGGGTTATTTTATTGGCCACTATTGCCCCCAGGAAGTGTTTTTATCGACACTATTGCCCCCAGGAAGGATTTTTATCGACACTTATTGACAACCCGAAGGGTTTTTATGACCACTATTGGCACCCAGGAAGGGTTTTTATTGGACACTATTGCATCCAGAAAGGTTTTTTTTTCATTGGACACTATTGCTCACCCGGGAAGGGCTTTTTATTGGACACTATTGCACCCGGAAGTGTTTTTTATTGGACACTATTGCACCCAGGAAGTGTTTTTTATTGGACACTATTGCACCCAGGAAGGTTTTTCATTGGACACTATTGCACCCAGGAGTGTTTTTTATTGGACACTATTGCAACCCAGGAATTGTTTTTATTGGACCTATGCACCCGGAAGGTTTTTTTATTGGACACTATTGCAACCAAGAAGTGTTTTTCATTGGACACTATTGCACCAGGAGGGTTTTTTATGGACAACTATTGCACCACAGGACGTGTTTTTGTTTGGACACTATGCCACCCAGGAGAGGTTTTTTTATTAGACACTCATTGCACCCACGGAAGGGTTTTTATTGGACACTATTGCACCCATGAAGGTTTTTATGGACACTATTTTTTATTGGACACTATTCACCCAGGAAGGTTTTATTGGAACTATTGCACCCAGGAAGGGTTTTTATTGGACACTTGCACCCAGGAAGGGTTATGTATTGCCACCCTGTTGCACCCAGGAAGGGTTTTTATTGGACACTTTTGCACCAGGAAGGGTTTTTAATTGGATACTATTGCACCCAGGAAGGTTTTTATTGGACACTCATTGCACCCAGGAGGGTTTTTAAATTGGATACTATTGCACCCAGAAGTGTTTTTTATTGGACACTATTGCACCAGGAAGGGTTTTTTATTGGACTATTGCACCAGAGGGTTTTTATTGGACACTATTGCACCCAGAAGTGTTTTTTATTGGACACTATTGCACCCAGGAATTTTTTTCTATTGGACACTATTGCACCCAGGAAGTGTTTTTATCGACACTCTTGCACCCAGGAGTATTTTTATTGGACACTATTGCACCCAGGAACGTTTTTTTTAATTGGATACTATTGCAACCCAGGAATGGGGTTTTATTTGGACACTATTGCACCCAGGAAGTGTTTTATGGACACTATTGCACCAGAAGTGTTTTTATTGGACACTATTGCACCCAGGAAGGTTTTTTAGTGGACACTATTGCACCCAGAGAAGT
The DNA here is from genome assembly GCA_019447015.1 of Hymenochirus boettgeri. Lineage (NCBI taxonomy): Eukaryota > Metazoa > Chordata > Amphibia > Anura > Pipidae > Hymenochirus > Hymenochirus boettgeri. Next base: position 1,487 of record JAACNH010006359.1, read on the forward strand.
TTTTATGACACTATTGCACCACTAGAGTGTTTTTTAATGACACTATTGAACCCAGGAAGGGTTTTTATTGGACACATTGCAACCCAGAAGTGTTTTTTATTGGACACTATTGCACCCAGAAAGTGTTTTTATTGCACACTATTGCACCCCAGGGTTTTTTTTTATGGACACATTGCAACCTAGAAGGGTTTTTTTAATTGGATACTATTGCACCCAGAGGGGTTTTTATTTGACACTTGCAACCCAGGAAGTGTTTTTTATTGGACACTATTGCACCCAGGAAGTGTTTTTTATTGGACACTATTGCACCCAGGAAGGGTTATTGTTATTGGACACTATTGCACCCAGGAAGTGTTTTTTATCGGACACTATTGACGAACCAGGCAACAAGATCAGGAAGGATTTTATCGGACACTATTGCCACCCAGGAAGGTTTTAATTGGACACTATTGCACCCAGAAGGGGTTTTTATTGGACACTTTGCATCCAGAAAGGTTTTTTCATTGGACACTATTGCAACCCGAAGGCTTTTATTGGACACTATTGCACCCAGGAAGTGTTTTTTATTGGGACACTATTGCACCCAGGAATGTTTTTATTGGACACTATTGCCCCCAGGAAGTGTTTTTTTATCGGACACTATTGACCCAGGAAGGATTTTTATCGGACACTATTGCACCCAGAAGGGTTTTTTGTGACACTATTGCACCCCGGAAGGTTTTTATTGGACCACTATTGCACCAGGAAGGGTTTTTTATGGACACTATTGCACCCAGGAAGGGTTTTTTTGGCCACTATTGCACCCAGGAAGTGTTTTTATTGGACACTATTGCACCAGGAAGTTTTTTCTATTGGACACTATTGGCACCCAGGAAGTGTTTTTTATCGACACTATTGCACCCAGGAAGTATTTTTATTGGACACTATTGCACCCAGGAACGTTTTTTTTAATTGGATACTATTGCACCAGGAAGGGGTTTTATTGACACTATGCACCAGGAAGTGTTTTTTATTGGACACTATTGCACCCAGGAGTGTTTTTTATTGGACACTATGCACCCGGAAGGTTTTTTATTGGACACTATTGCACCCAGGAAGTGTTTTTATTGGACACTATTGCACCCACTAGTGTTTTTTTATTGGACACTATTGAACCCAGGAAGGGTTTTTTATTGGACACTATTGCACCCAGGAGTGTTTTTTTATTGGACACTATTGCACCCAGAAAGTGTTTTTATTGCACACTATTGCACCCAGGAAGGGTTTTTTATTGGACACTATTGCACCTAGAAAGGGTTTTTTTTAATGGACTATTGCACACCCAGGAAGGGGTTTTTATTGGACACTTGCACCCAGAAAGTGTTTTTTATTGGACACTATTGCACCCAGGAAGTGTTTTTATTGGACACTATTGCACCCGGAAGGGTTATTTTATTGGACCCTATTGCACCCAGGAAGTGTTTTTTATCGGACACTATTGAACCCAGGAAGGATTTTTATCGGACACTATTGCACCCAGGAAGGTTTTTTATTGGACACTATTGCACCCAGGAAGGGTTTTATTGGACACTATTGCATCCAGAAAGGTTTTTTTCATTGGACACTATTGCACACCCGGGAAGCTTTTATTGGACACTATTGCACCCAGGAGTGTTTTTTTTGACACTATTGCACCCAGGAAGTTTTTATTGGACCTATTGCACCCCAGGAAGTGTTTTTTTATCGGACACTATTGAACCCAGGAAGGATTTTTTATCGACACTATTGCACCAGGAAGGGTTTTTATTGGACACATTGCACCCATAAGGGGTTTTTATTGGACACTATTGCATCCAAAAGGTTTTTTTCATTGGACACTATTGCACACCGGGAAGGGCTTTATTGGACACTATTGCACCCAGGAAGGTGTTTTTTATTGGACACTATTGCACCCAGGAAGTGTTTTTTATTGGACACTATTGCACCAGGAAGGGTTTTCATTGACCATTGCCCAGGAAGTTTTTATTGACCTATGTGCACCCAGGAGTGTGTTTTTATTGGACACTATTGCACCCAGGAAGGGTTTTTATTGGACACTATTGCACCCAGAAGTGTTTTTCATTGACACTATTGCACCCAGAAGGGTTTTTTTTATTGGACACTATTGCACCCAGAAGTGTTTTTTATTGGACACTATTGCACCCAGGAAGGGTTTTTATTAGACACTATTGCACCCAGGAAGGGTTTTTATTGGACACTATTGCCACCATGAAGGTTTTTTATTGGCACTATTTTTTATGGACACTATTGCACCCGGAAGATTTTTATTGGATACTATTGCACCCCAGGAAGGGTTTTTATTGGACACTATTGCACCCAGGAAGGGTTTTTATTGGCCACTATTGCACCCAGGAAGGGTTTTTATTGGACTCATTGCACCCAGGAAGGGTTTTTTAATTGGATACTATTGCACCCAGGAAGGTGGTTTTTTTGGACACTATTGCACCCAGGAAGGGTTTTTAAATTGGATACTATTGCACCCAGGAAGTGTTTTTTTATTGGACACTATTGCACCCAGGAAGGGTTTTTTATTGGACACTATTGCACCCAGAAGGGTTTTTTTATGGACACTATTGCCCCAGGAAGTTTTTTTATTGGACACTATGGCCCAGGAGGGTTGTTTATTAGACACTATTGCACCCAGGAAGGGTTTTATTGGACACTATGCACCCATGAAGGGTTTTATTGGACACTATTTTTTTATTGGACACTATTGCACCCAGGAAGGATTTTTATTGGATACTATTGCACCCAGGAAGGGTTTTTATTGGACACTATTGCAGACCCAGAGGGTTTTATTGGCCATATGCACCAGGAAGGTTTTATTGGACTCTATTGCACCCAGGAAGGTTTTTAATTGGATACTATTGCACCAGGAAGGTTTTTAGGACACTATTGCACCCAGGAGGGTTTAATTGGATACTATGCACCCGAGGAAGTTTTTTTTATGACACTATTGCACCCCGGAAGGGTTTTTTTATTGGACACTATTGCACCAGGAAGGTTTTTTATTGGACACTATTGACCCAGGAAGTGTTTTTATTGGACACTATTGCACCCAGGAAGTTTTTTTTCTATTGGACACTATTGCACCAGGAAGTGTTTTTATCGGACACTATGCACCCAGGAAGTATTTTTATTGGACACTATTGCACCCCAGGAACGTTTTTTTTAATTGGATACTATTGCACCAGGAATGGGTTTTTATTGGACACTATTGCACCAGGAAGTGTTTTTTTATTGGACACTATTGCACACAGGGAAGTTTTTTATTGGACACTATTGCACCCGGAAGTGTTTTTATTGGACACTATTGCACCCAGAAGGGTTTTTTATTGGACACTATTCACCCAGGAAGGGTTTTTTATTGACACTATTGCACCCAGGAAGGGTTTTTTTTATTGGACACTATTGCCCCGGAAGGTTTTTTATGGCCTATTGCACCCAGAAGGTTTTTTTATTGGACACTATTGCACCCAGGAAGTGTTTTTATTGGACACTATTGCACCCAGGGTTTTTTTATTGACACTATTGCACCCAGGAAGGGGTTTTTATTGGACACTATTGCATCCAGAAAGGTTTTTTTCATTGGACACTATTGCACCCGGGAAGGGCTTTTATTGGACACTATTGCACCCAGGAAGTGTTTTTTATTGGACACTATTGCACCCAGGAAGTGTTTTTATTGGACACTATTGCACCCAGGAAGGGTTTTTCATTGACACTATTGCACCCAGGAAGTGTTTTTTATTGGACACATTGCACCCAGGAAGGGTTTTTTGTGGACACTATTGCACCCAGAAGTGTTTTAATTGGACACTATTGCACCCAGGAAGGGTTTTTATTGGACACTTGCACCAAGAAGGTGTTTTTTTGGACACTATTGCACCAGGAAGGGTTTTTATGGACACTATTGCACCCAGGAAGGGTTTTTATTGGACACTATTGCACCCATGAAGGGTTTTTTAGGACACTATTTTTTATTGGACACTATTGCACCCAGGGAAGGATTTTATTGGATACTATTGCACCCAGGAAGGTTTTTATTAGACACTATTGCACCCAGGAAGGGTTTTTATTGGACACTATTGCACCCAGAAGGGTTTTTTAATTGGATACTATTGCACCCACGGAAGGGGTTTTTAATTGGAACTATTGCACCCAGGAAGTGTTTTTTATTGACACTATTGCACCCAGGAAGGGTTTTTATTGATACTATTGCACCAGGACGAGGTTTTTATTGGACACTATTGCACCAGGAAGGGTTTTTATTGACACTATTGCACCCAGGAAGGTTTTTTATTGGACACTATTGCACCCAGGAGAGTTTTTTTATTGGACACTATCACCCGGAAGTTTTTTTCATTGGACCTATTGCACCCAGGAATGTTTTTTATCGGACACTATTGCACCCAGGAAGTATTTTTATTGGACACTATTGCACCCAGGAACGTTTTTTTTAATTGGATACTATTTCACCCAGGAATGGGTTTTTATTGGACACTATTGCACCGGAAGTGTTTTTTATGGACGAATTGCCCGGAAGTGTTTTATGGACACTATTGCACCCGCGAAGTGTTTTTTATTGGACACTATTGCACCCAGGAAGGGTTTTTTATTGGACACTATTGCACCCAGGAGGTTTTTTTGATTGACTATTGCACCCAGAAGGGTTTTTTATTGGACACTATTGCACCCCAGGAAGTGTTTTTTTATTGACACATTGCACCCGGAAGTGTTTTTTATTGGACACTTTTGCACCCAGGAAGGGTTTTTATTGGACACTATTGCACCAGTAAGTGTTTTTATGGACCTATTGCACCCACAAAGTTGTTTTATTGGACACTATTGACCCAGGAAGGTTTTTTATTGGACACATTGCACCCAGGAAGTGTTTTTTTATTGGACACTATTGCATCCAGGAAGGTTTTTTTTATTGGACACTATTGCACTCAGGAGGGTTTTTTATTGGACACAAATGACACCAGGAAGTGTTTTTTATTGGACACTATGGCACCCAGGAAGGGTTTTTATTGGACACTATTGCACCCAGGAAGGGTTTTATTGGACACTACTGTCCCGGAAGTGTTTTTATGGACCATTGCACCCGGCAAGTGTTTTTATTGGACACTATTGCACCCGGAAGTGTTTTTTATTGGACACTATTGCACCCAGGAAGGTTTTTTATTGGACACTATTGCACCAGGAAGGGTTTTTTTTATTGGACACTATTGCACCCAGGAAGGGTTTTTATTGGACACTATTGCACCACAAAGTGTTTTTTATTGACACTATTGAACCAGGAAGGGTTTTTTATTGGACACTATTGCACCCAAGTGTTTTTTATTGGACACTATTGCATCCAGGAAGGGTTTTTTTATTGGACACTATTGCACTCAGGAAGGGTTTTTTTATGGACACAAATGCACCAGGAGTGTTTTTTATTGGACACTATGGCACCCAAAGGGTTTTTTATGGACACTATTGCACCCAGGAAGGGTTTTATTGGACACTACTGCACCCAGTAAGTGTTTTTATTGGACACTATTGCACCCCTAAGTATTTCTTATTGGACACTATTGCACCCAGGAAGGATTTTTATTGGATACTATTGCACCAGGAAGGGTTTTTATTGGACACTATTGCACCCAGGAAGGTTTTTATTGGACACTATTGCACCCAGGAGGGTTTTATTGGACACTATTGCACCCGGAAGGGTTTTTAATGGATACTATTGCACCCAGGAAGGGTTTTTATTGGACACTATTGCACCCAGGAAGGGTTTTTATTGGATACTATTGCACCCGAAGTATTTTTATGGACACTATTGCACTCAGGAAGTGTTTTTATTGGACCTATTGCACCCAGGAAGTGTTTTTTATTGGACACTAATGCACCCAGGAAGGGTTTTTTTATTGGACACTATTCACCCAGGAAGGGTTTTTATTGGAAACTATTGCACTCGGAAGGGTTTTTTATTGGACACTATTGCACCCAGGAAGGTTTTTTGTTGGACACTATTGCACTCAGGAAGTGTTTTTATTGACACTACTGCACCCGAAGGTTTTTCATTAAATTCATTGGCCGCATTTATAAATTAAATTATTACTAAATTCCTTTAGAGTATGCTCCACATCCAGGGTTCACAACAAATATAGAGGACCCTACAAATATGTATGGGCCCCCCCGAAGTACACTATATGGGGCACACGCACTATTTCACTGCAAAATTGAAAAATGTATTATTCCAACACCATACACATATATCATATGCAATACATAATTTACTCGTAAAATACACACCTAAAAATACAAATCCATAATATGGGAATCCTCCCCAGGATCGACCCAGTAGCAGTAATTAGGACCAGACACTCCGCAGGATACCTATACCGACCCCTGTGCGGGGCAGGCCGTAACGACGGTGAAGATTACGAGGAGATAGCGAGTGGCGTGAACAAGGACGCCGACGGCAGGAGGGTAGACTGAGAACGCTGATAAAGGGAAGTCCCGACCAGTATGGCCGTAAACCCGGGGGAAGTGAGTTAAGTACTTTCATTTATTTATTCCCAGCAAGCATTCACTTTGTTCTACAGGAATCGGACATTTGATACTGCGAAGAGGAGAGATGGAGAGAGGGATTCAGAACTATTGATCTTTTACCTGTTGGTTTGGGGGACGCCCCATATTATGTATTTGTATTTTTAGGTGTGTATTTTACGAGTAAATATGTATTCATATGGTAATTGTGTATGGTGTGTGGAATAATACATTTTCAATTTTGCAGTGAAATAGGGCGTGTGCCCCATATAGTGTACTTCTGGGGGGCCCATACATATTTCGTAGGTCCTCTATTTGTTGTGTACTTAGAATGTTTATACACTGGAGCACCCACCGCAAAGGTGTGCACAACTGCACTAGTCAGTGTGGTGCAGGTAGGATACCCTGTTGTGTTCCACATCCAGGGTTGCCAGATTTTTGCGCCCCAAGCGGGAGCATGGCAATGAACTGGGGGTAGGCGTAGGACTGGCAGGGCGTGTGTGGGGGCGGGCGGACAGTTTCCTCTGTAGGACGGATTTCAGCCATGACTGCAGTTGGGACAATCCTGGCAACCTGACTCGCCCGTACCTGTCATGAATTTGGTGGTTATTGACCATCTAGGGGCACTGTTTCACAAGCTTAAGAAGGCGTTTTCCATTTAACTCACTAATATTAAGAAGAGTATTTTTTAAAAGTGCCTGAAGCCATATAATACAAGCTAAACACCAGCTGTAATTATGACAAACATCTGTGTTGTTATGTGGTATTTTTATTACAGTAGATTATGTTTGTAGGGAACTATATGTAATACATTATTATCGCCTTTGTAGTTTGCAGAAGAAACCAGAACACCAGTCACATGACCACTGCACGATTCCATCCAGTTATGGTACCAGAGAGAATAAAAATCTGACTGGGTTCACGGTGTTTAAGTAGCAGAGGCCCAGGGAAGGAGCAGGGGGGAGTCGTATTAAATGGGAAAATTGAACTTCCCATAGAGGCTTGCTATCCAATGATACTATCACACCACATGGATCTGTCATTGCTTTCTATGTATGTTATTTAAATGGCAGGTCATTTATACAGTTTAATTAACCCTAATCCATTCTCAATCTGTTGTGTGTATGTAGCTTTAGGGTCCTTACTCATGGAATTTGTCTATCGTTATTGACTGAATCGTACAGTTTGAGGTTAATAGTAACAATCTAGCATTCCAGGTCCACATTATACAAGGATTAAACTCAAAGGTTTAAAACCTAATAGTTGTGGGTATTGCCTACTGCTTTCTCTGTGAACGGTTGTACAATGTAATATGAAACATAGATACAAAGATTTAACTAAACCCCTGTTGTTTGAGTTTATCAAGTAGGCAGCATCAGGGCTGGAGTAATGTCACATTAATAAACAAAACTCACAATCACTGAGCACACCTCTCCTCCAAGACTGGTCCTGCGGCGGGCTGTACTGCTTTTCAGTCCATAAAATATGAAACTCCAGAATAAGTGCAAACAGACTCTCTGAACTTTTGTAAACTTGAAAAAACTTTTTTCACTCATTCGTGAAAAACCTCTAGGGCAATGTTTCGGTGGAATTCCACTTTGATAAAGTGTTGATAAAAGGCCGAATGTTGCCCTAGAGTTTTTCACGAAGAGTGAATAAAGTTTTCAAGTTTAACAAACGTTTGGAGAGTACCGTTTGCATTTGGTGGATGTTGCATTAATGAACAAATACATTCAGGAGCAGTGAGACAGCCATTGAGTAAAAAATTATGAAATGTGGAGTGAGCTCTTTAATTCTCCTGGATGGCCCTGGGTCTTTTTATTTCCTAGTTGGCCCAATACATAAGCCAGACACGGCCATGGTGGCTCCTTGCTCAATGAGTTCAGATCCACCCTTCTCTACAATCTGTAATAGGTTAAAAAGTCACAATAATTCAATGAATGTTATTAAATTTGTTTCGCTGGCTGTGTGGGTGTCTTTAGCGGGTTAAAGTCAAGCTAACAGATTCAATATCTACCAATATCTTTACTACCCCCACTTCTATCAGTATGTTGTCCCACCCACTTACATTGTAAAGCTGGTTCACACCATACAATTCTTCATCCTGGCAGACGCTCAAGGCTTCCAACTGGTTGGCCAGGACAGTTAGCTGCACCAACAGTTAGCCGCGACCGATCGGCGGTCCATAGAGGACCACACAATTGGTAATGGTTTTCAGACTAAGGAATGGTCGACGATTGGTCTGAGTGGCCATACAATAATTCAGCCCGACCAACCGAAAACACTGAAACGGTTTTTCGGGCCGAATTATTGTATGGTGTGTACCCGCTTTAGCTTTTCGGGCAGGGTCTCATTATTAATGTCTTAAGACACACCACACTTACCGTATTTAAATGTATTTAATTTAAATATATTATTCTAAATCTATGTCTGAAACTTATATATAAAATTTGACATACATTAAAAAAATACCGTGGCGCCTTTCCGTAATCCACCCAAATAATTTCTTTAACTGTTTTTAAAATCCAAGTTTTAATATACCTTTAATTGTATAATTGTAGCCTGGTGCTCGGTGATAACTCGTATAACTAAAACTTCATTCTTTATAAAGAAATTCCTAAACCACAATAAGGCAAGCACAGACAATAGGGACATCCCTGCTCGACAGCAACCAATGACAGTGAATCAGGACCGGCACTCAAACTGAGCTGCTTTCCCTTATAAAGTCAGAGTTTAGGAACTGCACCCAGCTTTCATGTTTTCCACAATGACTGATATTTGTGAATACTTTAAATTTCAGACCAGGGAATGTCTGTAAAAGTATCACACATCTTAGTATTAATGTCTTTGTGTAACTCTATGTTTACTATGTACAAAAATTACATAAAATCATGTTCCTGGACAAGGATCACTTAAATAATAGGATAATAGTGTTATTGTAGGTTTGGCAAAGGGTTTTTTTTTTTGCCATTTAGTTTTATTGAAGAATGGGAGGTAATAAGCTGAGTCTTACCCCTCGTTCTTCAATAAAACTGCAGGAGGCAGGAGAGAAGGTAAGGTAACTTACTCCAATCAATCGCTCCTCCGCCGTGTAGTCTAGCAGGTCCTGACAGACTCTCCTTCTATGCCATGTGCATCGCACTTGCGCATAGAAGACAGGTGTCGTCAGGACCTGTCAGACTAGGTGGTGGAGGAGCGATTGATTGGGTAAGTACCTTACCTTCTCTCTGGCTCCTGCAGGTTTTATTAGAACGAGGGGTAAGACACTTCTACACATGCACATAGAAGACAGAGTCCGTTGGACCTGCCAGACTACATGGTGGAGGAGTGAGCGATCAGGTAAGTACCTTACCTTCTCTCCTGGCTCCTGCAGGTTTATTGAAGAACGAGGGTAAGACACTTCTACACATGCGCATAGAAGACAGAGTCCGTTGGACCTGCCAGACTACGTGGCGGAGGAGTGAGCGATTAGGTAAGTACCTTACTTCTTCTCCTGGCTCCTGCAGTGTTTTATTGAAGAATGAGGGGTAAGACACTTCTACACATGCACATAGAAGACAGAGTCCTTTGGGACCTGCCAGACTGACATGGCGGAGGAGTGAGCGATCAGGTAAGTCCTACCTTCTCTCCTGGCCTGCAGGTTTTATAAAACAGGGGTAAGACACTTCTACACATGCGCATAGAAGACAGAGTCCTTTGAGACCTGCCAGACTATGTGTCGGTCTGGCGAGGAGTGAGCGATCAGGTAAGTACTTACCTTCTCTCCTGGCTCCTGTGGTTTTATTGAAGAATGGGAAGTCAAACAGCTCCTTTATCTCCCATTCTTCAATAAACTAAATGTCAATTTATTTTATTTCCAGTGAGATACCCTTTAAGAGCTTAACTTGAAAACAAATTGACCACATCTATATATAAAACCATAAGCCAGGAGAAACAGATTTGCATGTTAAACCACTTCTGTTTTTTGTTCCTGGTGAATAGTGCTAGAAATATGCTTGTGAAGGTTTCTCATTCATCCAGGTCATGGTATATCTGATGTATCAATTAGATCAACTGGACTTGAAATGTTAGTTCTTGAAGACGTTTCGCTAGTCTCCGACTGGCTTTCTCAATTCAGAATGACTTGTACAAGAATCTGTGGCAATTATGTACCCTGGAAAATCCCAATTAGCATATCACAGCCAGGTGTTAAGGGTGTGTATTAGATAGTGGCTAAGAGGTGTTATAGGAACGCCCGAGTAAGGTGTTAAAACAGCATTGTACATGGCAGACAGTTTGGTGTCGAACGTGACTGGTTCAAGAAGAGGTGTTGGAGGCCATTTATGTGAAAATAAAGAAACCAAGCCTAAATAGAGGTGGGGGGTTGACACCAACTGTCTGCCATGTACAATGCTGTTTTAACACCTTACTCTGGGCGTTCCTATAACACCTCTTAGCCCACATCTAATCACACCCTTACACCTGGCTGTGATATGCTAATTGGGATTTTCCAGGGTACATAATTGCCACAGATTCTTGTACAAGTCATTCTGAATTGAGAAAGCCAGTCGGATGACTAGCGAACGTCTTCAAGAACTACATTTCAAGTCCAGTTGATCTAATTGAATACATCAGATATAGTGCTAGAAATAATTATGATGTTTACAAGGGAAGAAAGGTGCTAATAATCCTAAATCCAAGTAATTGATCCATTTTTACCCAACCAATGAAAATACAATCCATGTAAAAACCTTAAAGGGGAAGTTCAGTAAATATGCCTTAAAGTACAAAAGTAAGTAAACTATATTTGGGCAAGGCCTTTTTTTACTTTTTTTCTCCCCTCTTGACACTTATTTTTGTGTTTGCCAGGCAATTGTTTGAGTGGTCACTTATGTTTGGGCTCTTAGTGGGATTTCAACTATCTTGCCCTCCACCCCTTCCACCGGACTCGGCAGTCATAGTACCCAGAGTGAGAATGTAAACCGTCAGGTCCTCACCAGCTGGGTTTGCCTTCTATCTTCTGCAATAGTTACTAAACTTTCCTTCATGAGTCCACTTTCACCTTCACAATCCCAGCCAATGAGAATAACGCTTCTAGAAAGTGTATCTTCCCATTGGCGAGTCGCCAGCACGCACACCCATTCCTGAATGAAGGACGAAGCCACATAGGGAAAGTTTAAGTATGTATTATAGAAGTTGAAAGCAAACCCAGCTGTGAGGACCTGGCGGTTTATGTCTTCACCCTGTGTACTAACCATCAGTGGACAGCGGATAAGGTGAGTAAGTTGCCCTTTAACCCTATTTAGTTGTTTTCCAAACCATATCCTCAGTGTGCTTGGATGTTCTATAGTGTATACAAATAGTATTTTTCATTCCATTAACCAATTTGTGCCTAAATAAATGCTTTTGTACTGACTTGTATATAACCGCTAATAGCTGGAGTTACTGTACTACCCACTGGGTGTTCAGTGCTCAGTAAGATCAAACAGCGAATCAGTAGAAATACTGTTAGGAAATTCTGGGGATGAAGAAGGACCTAAAATGGCCGCTCTCTACAGCTACATAGCAAAAGGAATGAAATCCTTGATTCTTCAAAAATGTAGAGAATATTTAGAATTCTGAGGTATGTGTAATATAAAAAACAAATTGGTTTTTAATGATAACTTCCCCTTTGAAGTATTTATCACCCATAACTGTATGTTAGTACGGTAGCTTTCCCATTCTGAAAAGTCTGATGTAACCCATTGACTGTGGATTGGTGTAAACATTAATACAGACAAGAAGGCAATGCAGGGAACGAACATGCACCTTTATATGGTCAGTCCCAGAGATGAGGCTTTGGAAATGTAGGGAAAATCTTGAAGCAGCTGAAAAGGAATTTCGTGCACCTCACAGATATAAGGAGCAAGTTGACTAGATAAGGTGATAGAGGGTCAGAGGTATAAGGTGTTAGTGGGTTAAAGCCCATCTGATATTTGATATCATTATTGTATAGTTCACTGTGGTCACATCTATGTTCATCTATCAGTAGAGAAGGATAATTACACATTCAGCACAAACAGAAATGAACAGAAGCACAGTGACATGTTTTTTTTGTTATTTTTTTAAAAATCAGATTAGTATATAGTCAGTAGTATTAAAAACAGAAACATCCCTATCAGAGTAACCATAAATAAAGACCTAATTACCCTGTTACATCTTCATCTCCTTTTGAGTTACAAGGGAGGACCGGGACCTTTTGGCCTGGGGGGCACATACAACCAAGTGGCCTTTTCACTGTAGATCGCAAACATTTTTACCCGCCCACTTTGCTAAGGCCACACACTTTAAGTTATGCCATTTTTAAGACTATTATTCTCATTTTACATGATTGCCTGCAGCATACATACATGTATGATGATGTTAAAATAACACACCGACTAATAAACTGAAGGGCAGACTTACACTGGCTATGATCTGGAGGGCTGATAACACTGGCTAATGATCTGGAGGGCTGACAACACTGGCTAACGATCTGGAGGACTTACAACACTGGGTAATGCTCAAGAGGTCTGACAACACTGGATAATAAAATGGAGGGCTGACTAACACTGGATAATGGACACTGGATGGCTGACTAATATGTGATTATAGATGTGCTGCCCAGCTGTTCTAAGATAAGCACATGCTCCAATCATCTTTTAGCATGTCAGCCAAGGCAGGCAGCACATAGTTAAGCTTTAAACTGAGGTAGTGTCTCCAAACCTCATTACTGACCTCCCAAATTCTCAAAAATCATTTTAATTTAAGCTGTAGTGCATTCAGCTCCAGTGTCAGTAAGGAAAGAAGTTTCAGCAGCAGAGGAGGAGTCTTCTGTTCCTTGCCGATGTTAGAGCTAGAGATCCGCGCTTGCCGTTTAAGTATGTAACTTATTATTAGCTTCTTTGGCAGCCCAAATTTTCATTGGGGACCAACTTTGGGAGCATTTGCCCCTCAGCCCACTGGGCCAGTCCTCCCTGATGAGTTACACAGAGCTCTAACATTTTGTCTACACCTCACAGACAGAAAACTAGAAAGACAAAGTTAACGTTACATACTTGTATATAAATTTGGCTTAAAAGGACACATATTGTAAGGGATGGGTGTGCGTGCGGAAAGTTAAACTCAATACTAATTACAATGGCATTTACATTTTTCCTAAATTATTTAGAATACATGTATTTTTAGAATTGTGGTGGTTGCCATGGAAGAAGGAGAATATAGTAGCTGTGGGGTTCAATAATGGGTCTGTGTGGGGTCCAGGGGTGTTTTTTTTTCATGAACGACCATCAAACTTATCTTTTTGATAATTAGAAATAGTTGCCATGCAATTAGAAGTGGGAGTAGGAGTGCATCATTGGGTGTGTGTATCTTTTGTGTGGGGTTGGGCCTGTGTTTTTCATTTCAACTGGAATTTGATGACTTAGGTATGGTTGCCATATAAATCTAGGGGTAGAGTGGGTGTAGGGGTGTATTTACCCTACCAAATCTATAGGCTATGTTGGCATGATTTTTCGTGATCTCAGGCCTATCGTAGGAAACTGATGATATCACACTTGCATACCCTATAAATTTTTCTTCTATAGGCTTCTACTATGAAATCCAAGGGTAGTACAAGGTTAGGTATACAAGTACCTGTGTTTGTGTGGGGGGTGGTATGGTTTTTTGCATTAGTGCCCATAACATTTACTTTATAATGATTTAGGTATGGTGTCATAGAAACGGAAGGGTGCCCAACCCACACAGACTTGTAAATATAAGATGCTCACACAGACTTGTAAATAAGATGCCCAGCCACAACAGACTTGTAAATATTAGATGTTCAGCCCAAACAGACTTGTAATATAAGGTGAGCCCTCACAGACTTGTAAATATAAGATGAGCCCATACAGACTTGTAAAATAAAATGCCCCCATACTCAACCCATACAGACCTGTAATTAATTATTCCCACACAGACAGTTAATAGAGTCACTTTATTACTGAGTCACTGAAAACCAGGATAAGCTGGGCCACGTGTCAGCTGTATGTTTCTGCAAGTGAGAGTAGGAGAAACTTCTAATAACCTTCTCAGGCGGTGGACAAGTTGAGTGCATAGTCTAGATTTTTTATTTTTACAGCAGAAATTAATGCTGCCTTTTTAGTATTTCATAGGGGCACACACACGCAAGCAAACTTTTCAGTTTGCTTCATGGGAGGTATGCCCCTGGGTCCAGAACACCTGGACATATCAGGTCTGTCCCATAGACCCTTGGGTGATAATACCCTGGTTGATACCCAGAAAAGGCAAAGAATACATTTAACAGTGCAGATACAGTAGGAAAAGCAATGAAGAAAACACATTAGCAGCATTTACAGAGATGAATAATCTGTTTCTGTAATGATCAACACTGTTGTACAAAGGGGGGGAAAGTGGTATGATGTTATAACTTAGTAATAATGATATCTGGGATTTCTTTCTGTAACTAATGTGAAATTCCAGTGCTCATGTGAGGTATTTGGCAGTTAATTATGGGTTCAACTTCTGTTTGATTCTTATGCTTACACTAAACTGAAACAAACAGGATGTGAACATTGTGCACAGACAAGGCTGATGCAAATCTTCAGGAACAAATCAGATGTTATAATAACTGCAGTAACCAAGTAGAAAGCTAACATCTAATTATTGGCTGCAAATTAAAGCAATGGCAAACGTTTAGCATCTCTGATTGCATCAGCAGCTGAGAGCTAGGGATGGGAATCATGTGGTTTATGAGGACTATGGGTTGAACACAAGGCTGTTGGTCTCCCAGTTGACCGATTCGATAATTAGCGTAAGCTGAATGTTGAAAGTCGAGAAATCCGGGTCCAGGATAGTTTAAAAGTCCGTGTCGGTTCGAACTGATAAGTTGGTCCCTTCTCCGGTTGATGATTTTGCCACCAGAGGAGAATCTGCAACCCTTATACTGCAGTCTATGGGGTTGGCTTCCCATGAAGCAAATAATCACATTCAATACCCTTTATTAACCTTTAAATCTCTTCAATCACCAATCATAATTGCAATTGTAACCAACCGATACTTTGCTAGATAGATGTATGTTAAGTGTATGTAGATGTACCATCCATATTTTGTGACAATATCCATCCATATTGTTTGGAGATTATGACTAATGTCGTCATTGTGAGGTTACATTACATTTACATTTATTGGAAGTTCAGTGAAGAACAGGAGGTTAGGACGTAGCTAGTTTACCTCCCGTTCTTCATTAAAGCTTAAAAGTCAACTAACCCCATAACCAACTGACTTAAAATCAATAACTTTCCCTTCATAATTACAATCAATATTACGATCTAATGAAGACAAAATAAGACCAGGAATACCTACAATTTTGGGGCCAATCATGAAATGTCTCTTTCATGCGGATTAATCATAACAATAACTGGCACATTCAGAGGGATAGTTTGTTGTATATTTTATAGACTGAGCTCTTCTCACCAA
>JAACNH010006360.1:1929-16230 GCA_019447015.1 Hymenochirus boettgeri
TAAATCAGGTACTGCTTCTCTCTCAAACAGGAGCTGTGGAAGCACCATGAGGAAAAGAGATGATCAATGCACATTCCTGGGCCCCATATATCATAATAATTGTGCTAGTGCAAACAGTAAAAAGAGATGATCAATGCACATTCCTGGGCCCCATATATCATATTATCTATGCTAGTGCAAACAGTATAAAAATGGGGGGTTTAGTTACAATTTTATGCATGAAAGGGAAAAGCCTTCCAACCACCTCAAGGTAACCCCAGTATGGAAGGTCCTAACAGTTTACCTTGGGTCATTTATCTGGGCTGACACTCCCTGCTTGGTTGCATTTTCTTGGGGAGGTTGTCTCCCTGACCTTGCATTGGATCAGTAGCACTTCCCCCCGCCTACTGGATTTTAACAAGGAGGGAAGGGGCCTCTCATCCAATTTTTTCGTATTCAAGGCATAGGACTTCCTATTAAAGGGACGTGTTGGGTGCTACTACCACATGGAAGCTTGGTCAATCTTCCTGCAGAGAAACTGTAATAGAACACACACACAATAGGGGGCTGTGGGAAAACAACTTATACAAAATTACTATAACATATAGTGTTAGGTAACAAAACCTTCAACGGGGGGGAGAGGTCGACTAAATTTTACACACCCATGGAAGGAGGGGGCGAGGACACTTAAAGGTCCACACGTGCGTTCGAGTGGCGATTGGCTTGCTGTGACCGAGTAAATTTACACGGAGTTCCGACTATCCGCCCAGCTCCACGGCGGCGTAGGCGTCCTGTGGCAGAATCCGACCGTACAGGCGCGGCTCTCGACGCCCAGCAATGATCAGGACCTCATGCCGCGGGAAGGGGGCTCGGTGCCTTGGGGCACGGGGGCGACCTCTCCAGGTCCGAATCGGATTCCCTGAGTGCGCGATCCCCACGTTAGGGCTTATGGGGACTGTCCTTAGTGAGTGCGCGCGGATCCGGATCTCCCGATCCGACAGGCCCTTGGACAGTTTCCGGGTGTGACTCCCAGTGCGAACTCCCGTACAGTGCTGGTGACTCCAGGGGCCTACACGCCTTCCATTGGCTGGTGACTCCAGGGTCATATTCCCTTACGTTGGCCTGGGGACGCATGTCCGACCCTCCCTTAATGGCTGGTGACTCAGTGTCCTAACTCCCTTACAGTTGGCGTGACTCCAGTGTCCTAGACTACCTGCCGTTGGGGCTGGTGACTCAGGGGCCGAACGCCCTACAGTTGCTGTGTGACTCCGTTTCCTACCGCCCTTACATTGCTTGTTGACTCCAGATGTCCTCACCGCTCCCTTACAGTTGGCTGGGCTGGGACTCCTGTGTCCTAACTCCCACCTTGGCTTGTGATGCCAGTTCTCCCTAACGCCCTTACGATTGGCGCTGACTCAGTGTCCCTCCCTTAACAGTTGGCTGGTGACTCCAGTGGCTTAATTCCATTACAGTTTGGCTGGTGACTCCTTGTCCTACCTCCCTTACAGTTGGCTGTGACTCAGTGCCTAACTCCCTTACAGGTTTGGCTGGTGATTCATGTCCAACTCCCTTAGAGTTGGCGGGTGACTCCAGGGGCCTAACTCCCTTACAGTTGGCTGGTCTCTTGTCCCCTACCGCCCTTAACAGTGGGCGGGGGAGCCGGTGGGGCTCACGCCTGCACGTGTGTGACAACACAGGAGCGAACCAGCTGTACAAGAGTACTGAGGGGGGCGTCACAGTGTGTGCAGGGGGTCGCATTCTGGTTGGGGGAAGGCGTGAGTCCGGGCGCGCGAAGGTGTGCGGCGTGCGTTGGCTGTGTATAGGCGCGCAGCGGCGGGGGGGGAACGCGGTGGCCAGGCGCTCTTGAAGAGATGACTGCAGCCGAGTGCGGGGGCTCTGGGTCGAGCTGGCCACGGTTGCGGATAGGTGAGGAGCTGACGCGCGTAGCCCGGTGGCGGCGCTCACGCATCACGGCAAGCGGAGTCCGTCTGCCTTCTTCGGGGCCGACTCCCTTATTGTCGTGTATCGTCAGCCGTCCTCTCTTTCTCGTCTTTCTCTCCCGACGCGACGGGCGACGAAGAAAAGAGAGAGCGACGCGGGAGGTGGGTAGGGATCCTGCCGACCGGGGAGGCCGACGAGTGAAAACGCGCGACGAGCCCCGTCTGCGCCACTGCAGAAAGACGAGAGAAGAGGAACAAGGGGAGAAGAACAGGGAGGAAACAGGGCCGAACGCACACATGACAACAGGTCAACAAGGCGCAGTTCAGTGCGGGCGGACCAGGGGTGTCACGTAGAGGGGGACATCAACAACAAGGCGGGGACGTCCCGGGCCTAACCCCGGAGGGGGCGGGGGACGCCGGGGCGGCGAACGACGCCCGTACAGGGCTGGGGACTCCATGTCCTAACTCTCCCTTACTTGGCTGGTGACGCCAGTGTCCTACCTCCCTTACGTTGCTGGGACTTCCAGTGGCGTATTCCATACAGTTGCTGTGTGGCTCCCTCGTGTCCGAACGCCCTTAACAGGGTATGCGTTGGGCTGGTGACTCCCGTGTCCCTAACTGCTCTCGTCGCGTGCGTGTAGCGCCTGTACGATGTGTGTAGTGCTCCCACACTGTACACCACACCGTAAATCCCTTACAGTTTGTCCGCGCTGGATGGCGGGCGGCCGGTTCTTGCGTCTCCTCATTGCGACGGTCCTGTGCGCGCACTTCACACACACAGCGCTATACACATCAGTCTCACCAACATGCCAAGATCATCACAACCATTACCAAACGCTCAGTGTCATTTTCTACACCCAAGGACATTGCGGTGACTCCACTGGCCTAACCACCCTTACAGGCTGGACTCCAGGCCTAACCCCTACAGTTGGGCTGTGACTCCTGGCGAACAACTCCCTACCTGGCTCGTGCACTCCCCTCCTAACCCCTACAGTTGCTGGGACCCATTGCCTAACTCCCGACATTGGCTGGGGACCCTGTTCCTAACTCCTTACAGTTGGCTGTACTCCAGTGTCCTAACTCCCCTTACAGTTGGCTTGACTCCTCATGTCCTAACTCCCTTACATGGCTGTACTCCAGTGTCTTAATTTCCATTACATGTTTTGACTGTTTACACTCTTCCGTTTCCTAACCCCCTCCCATACAGTCTCAGTGTACTTTCTCCCCCGTAGGATTATCCTTGAGGATCGAACAACCAGGTGTCAGTAGGTATGCGTTGAAAGGTATATAAAGGTACACAGAAAAAGTAGAACGCTGACAAACTGACGATACACACGTTGAAAGTGACATCATTCTTTAGTAACAACATACCTAAACTCTTACACAACTAACCCTTGACGGCTGGCTACATCCACATGTCCTGTAGGAAACAAAACCCTTCACACACACCACTAAACTCTACACAGTGTCACACACCTCTCCCTCCAACAATCGTGTTGCTGGTGATCACAGTACTCCGCCCTAACGCCCTTACAGTTGGCTGGGCGCCCGTATCCTACAAAAATCCAACTAAACAAGTTTTGCGGGACTCCAGACTCGCACATGACCATCCCGTACATTTGGCGCTGTGACATCCAGTTGTCCTCACCCCTGGACAGTGGGGCTGGGGACCCTGTGTCGTACGCATACACACACTTACAAAACGGGGGACACACCACATTACAACATTAACACAGTACACTTACATTAGATTTCTAAGGACTCCAGACAAACACACAACAAAAAAAAACAAAAAAAAAAAAAAAAGAAAAAAAAAAAAAAGGGGAAAAATCCCTTACAGATTTGGCTGGAAGCTCCTGTTGACTCAACTCCTTCAGTTGGCTGGTGACTCAGTGTCTAACTCCCTTACGATGGCTGGTGACTCCAGTGTCATAACTCCCTTCAGTTGTGCTGGTGATCCAATGTGGTCGTAATTCCTAAGCGTTCTGGTGACTCCGTTCTAACCCCTTAACAGTGGTAGGCTGGTGAACTCCTGTGTCCTTCTAACTCCCTTACAGTTGGGCTGGGTTATCCCGTTCCTAACTCCTTTAATTGCTGGGATCCTCTGTCCTAACTCCCTTACATTGGTGGTGACTCCCATTTGCTTTTTATACTGTCAAACTCCCTACAGTTGGAGCTGGTGACTCCCAGTGTTATCTCCCTTACAGTTGGTGTGAAGCACTCCCTGTCGCCTAACTCCCTTACAGTGTGCTGTTGACTACCTGTTCGTAATCCCTTACAGTGGCTGGGACTCCAGTGTCCCCTAACTCCCTTACAGTTGCCGGTGACTAGTGTTGCACCTCTGCGCGGTATGTTGTCTAACTCCCTTACAGTTGGCTGGTGACTCCAGTGGCTTAACTCCATTACAGTGGCTGTGGACTCCATGTTCCAACTGCATGTGCCTGTGACTCTATTTATGGGTGGTGACTCCATGTCACTAACTCGCCTTATGGTGTCAGTTTCCCTAGTTTGCTTGTGACTCCAGTGTCCTAAAACTCCTTACAGTTGGCTGGTGACTTACCAGTGGTCCTAACTCCTTACGTGTGGTGAATCTCTACAGTGTCCAACTGCCATTAGCGTTTGGCTGGTGGGACTTCCAGTGTCCTAACTCCATATGGCTGTACATCCTGTGCCTACACTGTTATAGTTGAGGTACTCAGTGTCCTACTGCCCTCTTACATTGCTGGTGACTCAGTCGCTAACTCCCTTACAGTGGGCTGGTGGACTCAGTGTCCTATCCCACATTGCTGCTCTGGTCCAATCCAGCTTGGCTGGTGACTCCAGTGTCCTAACTCCTTAAGTTGGCTGGTGACCCTGCTCCTACAGTTGCTGTACTTCTGGCTAATGCTACCCCTAAGTTGGCTGGTGACTACCAGTGGTCCTAACTCCCTTAACGTTGATGGTGAACTCCAGTGTCCATTAACCTGCCTTAGCGTTGGGGACAGTTGCCTAGCTATGTGGCTGGCTCCATTGTCCTAACTCCCTTACAGTTGGCTGGTTAATCCAGTGTCTTACTCCCTTACAGTTGGCTGGTGACTCCTGTGTCGTAACTCCCTTACAGTTGGCGTGACTCATGTCTACTCCCTACAGTTGCTGGTGACTCATGTCCTATCTTTCCAACCTTAGTGGTGGGACCAGTGTCCTAACTCCCTTACAGTTGGCTGGTGACTCCAGTGTCCTAACTCCCTTACAGTTGGCTGGTGGCTGTGACCGAGTGCTCCATGTCCTACTCCCTACAGTGGGCTGGGTACTCCGTGTCCTAACTCCCTACAGTTGGCTGGTGGACTCCTGTGTCCTAACTGCCTATGTTGGCTGGTGACTCCATGTGTCCTAACGCCCCTTACAGTGGCTGGTGACTCCAGTTGATCCATTAACTCCTTACAGTTGGTGGGTGACTCCTGTGTCCTAACTGCCTTAATAGTTTGGCTGTGACTCCAGTATCCCTAAACTCCCTTACATGGTTGGCCTGGTGACTCCTGTGTCCTAACTCCCTTACAGTTGGCTGTGGACTATCCCTGGTCCCATAACTCCTACATTTGGCGTGGTGTACTCCATTGTCCTAACTGCCTTATAGTTGGCTGGTGACTCCAGTATCCTAACTCCCTCTAAGTTGGCGGTGACTCCTGGTGTCCTACTCCCTTACAGGTTGGCTGGTGACTCGCTTGTCCTAACTCCCTTACGTTGGCTGGTTGACTCCAGTGTCCTCAACTCCCTTACAGTTGCTGGTGACTCCAGTTGTCCTACTCCTTATATTGTTGGTCGTGACTCCAGTTCCTAACTCCCTTACAGTTTGGCTGGTGACCTTGCTGTCCTAACTCCCTTACAGTTGGCTGGTGACTCCAGTGTCCTAACTCCCCTACAGTTGGCTGGTGCCTCCATGTCCCTAACTGCCTTAATAGTTGGCTGTGACTCCAGTTTCCTAACTCCCTTACCAGTTGGCTGGGCTGACTCTGTGTGTCCTACACTCCCTTACAGTTTCGGCTGGTACTCCTGTTGTCCCTAACTCCCTTACAGTTGGCTGGTGACTCCCTGTTCCTAACTGCCTTAATAGTTTGCTGGTGACTCCAGTCCATAACTCCTACAGTTGGCTGGTGACTCCAGTGTCCTAACTCCCTTTACAGTTGGCTGGTGACTCCAGTGTCCCTAACTCCCCTACAGTTGGCTGGTGACTCCATGCTAACTGCCTTATAGTTTGGCTGTGTGACCTTCAGTATCCTAACTCCCTTACAGTTGGCTGGTGACTCCTGTGTCCTACCTCCCTTCAGTTGGGCTGGTGACTCTCCTGTGTCTACAACTCCCTTACCGTTGGCCTGGTGACTCCTGTTCCTAACTGCCTAAGTTGGCTGTGACTCCATATCCAACTCCCTTACATTTGGCTGGTGACTTCCTGTGTCCTAACTCCCTTACAGTTGGCTGGTACTCTGTGTCCCACTCCTCCCTTACAGTTGGGGCTGGTGACTCCTGGTGTGTCCTAACTCCCTTACAGTTGGCTGGTGACGGTCTGCTGTCCTAACTCTCCCTTACAGTTGGCTGGTGACTCTCAGTGTCCTAACTCCCTTACCGTTCATCTGGTGACTCCATGGTCCAACTCCCTACAGTTGGCTGGTGACTCCATTGTCCTAACTCCCTTACAGTTGGCTGGTGACCTCCTGTGTCCTAACTCCCTTACAGTTTGCTTGTTGACTCCTGTTGTCCTAACTCCCTTACAGTTGGCTGGTGACCAGTGTCCCCTAACTCCCTTACGTTGGCTGGTGACTCCTGTGTCCTAACTCCCTTCAGTTGGCTGGTGACTCTGTCCTAACTCCCTTACGTTGGCGTGACTCCTGTGTCCTAACTCCCTACATTGCTGTGACTCTGTGTCCTAACTCCCTACAGTTTGCTGTGACTCCAGTGTCCTAACTTCCCTACAGTTGGCTGGTGACTCCGGTCCTAACTCCTTACATTGGCTGTGACTCCTGTCCTAACTGCCTTATAGTGGCTGGGGACTCTCATGTCCTAACTCCCTTACAGTTGCTGGTGACTCCATTGTCCTAGCTTCCCTTACAGTTGCTGGTGACTCCTGTGTCCTAACTGCCTAATTTGGCTGGTGACTTCCAGTGTCCTAACTCCCCTCCCTTACAGTTGGGCTGGTGACTCCATATGCCTCACTCCCCTTACAGTTGGCTGGTGACTCCTGTGTCCTAACTCCTTACAGTTGGCTGGTGACTCCAGTGTCCTAACTCCCTTACATTTGGCTGGTGACTCCTGTGTCCTAACTCCCTTACAGTGGCTGGGACTCCAGTGTCCTACTCCCTTACAGTTGCTGGTGACTCCTGTGTCCTAACTTGCCTTATAGTTTGGCTGGTGCACTCCAGTGTCCTAACCCCTCCCTACAGTTGGCTGGTGACTCCAGTATCCGAACTCCCTTACAGTTGGCTGGTGACTCCTGTGTCCTAACTTCCTTACATGGCTGGTGACTCCAGTGTCCTAACTCCCTTACAGTTGCTGGTGACTCCTTGGTCCTAACTCCCTTACAGTTGGCTGGTGACTCCGTGTCCTACACTCCCTTACACGTTGCTGGTGACTCAGTGTCCTAACTCCTTACAGTTGGCTGTGACTCCTGTGCCCTAACTCCTTATAGTTGGCTGGTGACTCCAGTGTCCTCAACTCCCTTACAGTTGGCTGGTGACTCCAGTTCCTAACTCCCTTACAGTTGGCTGGTGACTCCTGTTCCTAATCCCTACAGTTGGCTGGTGACCTCCAGTGTCCTAACTGCCTTACAGTTTTGTCTGGTTGACTCACATGTGCTTAATTCCATTAAGTTGGCTGGTGACTCCTGTGTCCTAACTCCTTACATTGCTGGTGACTCCTGTGTCCTAACTCCCTTACAGTGGCTGGTGACCGTTCCTAAACTCCCTTCAGTTGGCTGTTGACTCCTGTGTCCTAACTTCCCTTTACCAATGGGCTGGTGACTCCTGTGTCCTAACACTCCTTACTTTGGCTGGTGACTCCTGTGTCCTAACTTCCCTTACAGTTTGGCTGGGGTGTGACTCCTGTGCCTAACTCCTTACAGTTGGCTGGTGACTCCAGTGTGCTTCATTCCCTTACAGTTGGCTGTGACTCCTGTGTCCTAACTCCCTTACAGTTGGCTGGTGACTCCTGTGTCCCGAACTCCCCTTACAGTTGGCTGGTGACTCCATTGTCCTAACTCCCATTACAGTTGGCTGGTGACTCCTGTGTCCTAACTTCCTTCACATTGGCTGTGACTTCCTTGTCCTAACTCCCTTACGTTGGCTGGTGACTCCTTGTCCTAACTCCCTTACAATGTGCTGGTGACTCCATGTGTCCTAACTCCCTTACAGTTGGCTGGTGACTCCGTGTCTCTAACCCCTTACAGTTGGCTGGTGACTCCTGTGTCCTAACTCCTTACGTTGCTGGTGACTCCTGTGTCCTAACTCCCTTACAATTGGCTGGTGACTCCTTGTTGTCCTAACTCCCTTACAGTTGGCTGGTGTCTCCAGTGTCTAAACAACTCCTTACAGTTGGCTGGTGACTCCTGTGTCCTAACTCCCTTACAGTTACTGGTGACTCCATGTCCTAACTCCCTTACAGTTGGCTGGTGCTCCAGTGCTTAATTCCATTACGTTGCTGTGACTCCTGTGTCCTAACTCCCTTACAGTTGGCTGGTGACTCCGTGCTTAATTCCATTACAGTTGGCTGGTGACTCCTGTTTCCTAACTCCCTACAGTTGGCTGGGACTCCAGTGGCTTAATTCATTACAGTTTGCTGGTGACTCCTGTGTCCCTAACTCCCTTACAGTTGCTGGTACTACTCAGTTGTCCTAACTTTCCCTTACAGTTGGCTGGTGACTCCGTGCTAATAAATTCCCTTAACGGTTGGCTGGTGACTCCAGTGTCCTAACTCCCTTACAGTTGGCTGGTGACTCCAGTGTCCTAACTCCCTTACAGTGGCTGGTGACTCATGTCCCTCATCCCTTACAGTTGGCTGTGACTACAGGTGCTAATTCCATTACAGTTGGCGTGACTCCTGTGTCCTAACTCCCTTACAGTTGGTCTGGTGACTCCTTGTCCTAACTCCCTTACAGTTGGCTGTGACCCCAGGGTCCCTGTAACTCCCTTACAGTTGCTGGTGACTCCAGTTTCCTACACTACCCTTACAGTTGGCTGGTGACTCCAGGTCTTAATTCCATTACAGTGGCGGGTGACCAGTGTCCTAACTCCCTTACAGTTGGCTGGGTGACTCCACTTTCCGAACTAACCTCACAGTTGGCTGGTGACTCCATGTGGCTTAATTTCCATTACTTGGCTGGTGACTCCAGTGTCCTAACTCCCTTACAGTTGGCTGGTGACTCCTGTGTCCTACCTCCCTTACAGTTGGCTGGTGACTCCAGTTTCCTAACTCCCTTACAGTTGGCTGGTGACTCCAGTGGCTTAATTCCATTACAGTTGGCTGGTGACTCTGTGTCCTAACTCCTACAGTTTGGCTGGTGACTCCATTGGCTTAATTCCATTACAGTTGGCTGGTGACTCCTGTGTCCTAACTCCCTTACAGTTGGCTGGTGACTCCTGTGTCCTAACTCCCTTACAGTTGGCTGGTGACTCCAGTGTCCTAACTCCCTTCCAGTTGGCTGGTGACTCCATGTCCTAACTCTCCTTCTACTTCTAAAAAGTTGGCTGGTGACTCCAGTGTCCCAACTCCCTTACAGTTGGCTGGTGACTCCAGTGTTCTAACTCTCTTACAGTTGGCTGGTGACTCCTGTGTCCTAACTCCCTTACAGTTGGCTGGTGACTCCAGTGTCCTAACTCCCTTACAGTTGGCTGGTGATTCCAGTGTCCTACTCCCTTACGTTGGCTGGTGACTCCAGTGTCCTAACTCCCTTACAGTTGGCTGGTGACTCCAGTGTCCTAACTCCCTTACAGTTGGCTGGTGACTCCTGTGTCCTAACTCCCTTACAGTTGGCTGGTGACTCCTGTTCCTAATCCCCTTACAGTTTGGCTGGTGCCTCCTGTGTCCTAACTCCCTTACAGTTTGGCTGTGACTCCTGTTGTCCAAACTCCCTTACAGTTGGCTGGTGACTCCTGTGTCCTAACTCCCTTACAGTTGGCTGGTGACTCCTGGTCTAACTCCCTTACTTTGGCTGGTGACTCCTGTGTCCTAACTCCTTACATTGGCTGGTGATCCTGGTGTCCAACTCCACAGTTGCTGGTGACTCCTTCCTAACCTTAATGGTGTGACCTGGTCAACTACTAACAGTTGCTTACCCAGGTTACTACAGTTGCTGTGACCCAGGGGTCCTAACTCCTACAGTTGGCGGGTGACCCCGGTCCCTAACTCCCTTACAGTTGTGGTGACTACAGGTCCTAACTTCTCACGACATTATCAAAAGGGCCATTTAACACTCTGTTAGGAACATAAAAATCCTTTATTAAGTTAAAATCAGGAATACATTTAAAAAAATTAAGCCATGTTTCTATCTCACATTTCATTTCAATGAAAGAATTACCACTTAATTCTTAAGAAATCTGTCAGCAGATCAGAGAAGTCAATTTGTGTCCCCAACACCCATTTCCCTTTAAGAGTCAATGTTCATCATGGAGGTCCACGTAAAGTGCAGTCTTGCAGTGGGCAGAAGCATCTGAGGCATTGCAGTGTGTGTCTTTCTTAACTAGTTTTTTTTTCCCGGTTTTGGCTCAGGTTGGGGACCCCTGGTCTAATTTCTATGGGGCCTACTTTATACTCTTATCTGCACACATTTTTATGTATTCTTCTGGCAGCACATACATTAATCACACATAAATCAGGTACTGCTTCTCTCTCAACGAGCTGTGGAAGCACCATGAGGAACAAGAATGATCAATGCACATTCCTGGGCCCCATATATCATAAATAATGGTGCTAGTGCAAACAGTAAAAGAGATGATCAATGCACATTCCTGGGCCCCATATATCATATTATCTATGCTAGGCAAACAGTATAAAATGGGGGGTTTAGTTACATTTTATGCATGAAAGGGAAAAGCCTTCCAACCCCCTCAAGTAACCCCAGTATGGAAGTCCGAACATTTACCTTGGGTCATTTATCTGGGCTGACACTCCCTGCTTGGTTGCATTTTCTTGGGAATGTTGTCTCCCTGACCTTGCATTGGATTAGTATCACTTCCCCCCGCCTACTGGATTTTAACAAGGAGGGAAGAGGCCTCTCATCCAATGCTTCGTATTCAAGGCATAGGACTTCCTATTAAAGGGACATGTTGGGTGCTACTACCACATGGAAGCTTGGTCAATCTTCCTGCAGAGAAACTGTAATAGAACACACACACAATAGGGGGCTGTGGGAAAACAACTTATACAAAATTACTATAACATATAGTGTTAGGTAACAAAACCTTTAACTGATAAAAATAAAATCTTGTTGAAGAATTACATTGCTGTGCCTTCCTCTGGATCAACTGTTAGGTAGGGTATAAAGGTTGGACTAGATGGACGTATGTCTTTATACAACCTCCAATACTATGTTACTATGTAACTGTTATACAGACATTATGGGTAGGATATAAAGGTTGGACTAGATGGACGTATGTCTTTAATGCTCAAAGGTTGGACTAGATGGACGTATGTCTTTATACAACCTTCAATACTAGGTTACTATGTAACTGTTATACAGACATTATGTGTACGGTATTAAGGTTGGACTAGATGGACGTATGTCTTTATACAACCTCCAATACTATGTTACTATGTAACTGTTATACAGACATTATGTGTATGGGTATTAAGGTTGGACTAGATGGACGTATGTCTTTATACAACCTTCAATACTATGTTACTATGTAACTGTTATACAGACATTATGGGTAGGGTATAAAGGTTGGACTAGATGGATGTATGTCTTTGTACAACCTCCAATACTATGTTACTATGTAACTGCTAGACAGACATTATGGGTAGGGTATAAAGGTTGGACTAGATGAACGTATGTCTTTATACAATCTTTAATACTATGTTACTACGTAACTGTTAGACAGACATTATGGGTAGGGTGTAAAGGTTTGACTAGATGAACGTATGTCTTTATATAACCTCCAATACTATGTTACTATGTAACTGTTATACAGATATTATGGGTAGGGTATAAAGGTTGGACTAGATGGACTTATGTCTTTATACAACCTCCAATACTATGTTACTATGTAACTGTTATAGAGATATTATGGGTAGGGTATAAAGGTTGGACTAGATGGACGTATATCTTTATACACCCTCCAATACTATGTTACTATGTAACTGTTATACATACATTATGGGTAGGGTATAAAGGTTGGACTAGATGGACGTATTTCTTTATACAACCTCCAATACTATGTTACTATGTAACTGTAATACAGACATAATGGGTAGGGTATAAAGGTTGGACTAGATGGACGTATGTCTTTATACAACCTCCAATACTATGTTACTATGTAACTGTTAGACAGACATTATGGGTAAGGTATAAAGGTTGGACTAGATGGACGTATGTCTTTAAACAACCTCCAATACTATGTTACTATGTAACTGTTAGACAGACATTATGGGTAGGGTATAAAGGTTGGACTAGATGGACGTATGTCTTTATACAACCTCCAATACTATGTTACTATGTAACTGTTATACAGACATTATGGGTAGGGTATTAAGGTTGGACTAGATGGACGTATGTGTCTTTAATTAAAATAACATCCAATGACTATTGTCACTATACTATGTAACTGTTAACAGACATTATGGGGTAGGGTATAAAGGTTGGACTAGATGGACGTATGTCTTTATACAACCTCCAATACTATGTTACATGTAAACTGTTATACAGACATTATGGGTAGGGTATAAAGGTTGGACTAGAGGACGTATCTTTATAAACCTCCAATACTATGTACTATGTAACTGTTTACAGACATTGGTAGGGTATAAAGGTTGGACTAGATGGACGTATGTCTTATACAAACCTCCAATAATGTTACTATGTAACTGTTATACAGACATTATAGGGTAGGGTATAAAGGTTGGACTAGATGGACGTATGTCTTATACAACCTCCCAATACTATGTTACTATGTTAACTGTTATACAGACATATGGGTAGGGTGTTAAAGGTTGGACTAGATGGACGTATGTCTTTTATCAACTCCAATACTATGTTACTATGTAACTGTTATACAGACATTATGGGTAGGGTATAAAAGTTGGACTAGATGGACGTATGTCTTTATACAAACCTCCAATACTATTTTACTGTAACTGTTATTACAGACATTATGGGTAGGGTATAAAGGTTTGACGATGGACGTAGTCTTTATACAACCTCCAATCTATGTTACTATGTAACTGTCAGACACATTATGGGGTAGGGTATAAAGGTTGGACTAGATGGAAGTATGTTATCAACCTCCAATACTATGTTACTAGTAAAATGTTATACAGACATTATGGGTAGGGTAAAGGTTGGACTAGATGGACGTATGTCTTATACAACCTCCAATACTATGTTACTATGTAACTGTTATACAGACATTATGGGTAGGGTATAAAGGTGGACTAGATGGACGTATGTCTTTATACAACTCCAATACTATTGTTACTATGTAACTGTTATACAGACATTATGGGTAGGGTATAAAGGTTGGACTAGATGGACGTATGTCTTTATACAACCTCCAAATATTTAACTATGTAACTGTTATACAGACATTATGGGTAGGGTATAAAGGTTGGACTAAATGGAGTATGTCTTATACAAACCTCCATAACTAGTTACTAGTAACTGTTATACAGACATATGGGTAGGTATAAAGGTGTGGACTAGATGGAGTATGTCTTTATACAACCTCCAATACTATGTTACTATGTAACTGTTATACAGACATTATGGGTAGGGTATAAAGGTTGGACTAGATGGAGTATGTCTTATACAACCTCCAATACTATGTTACTATGTAACTGTTATACAGACATTATGGGTAGGGTATAAAGGTTGGACTAGATGGAGTATGTCTTTATAAACCTCCAATACTATGTACTATGTAACTGTATACAGACATAGTGGTAGGGTATAAAGGTTGGACTAGATGGACGTATTGTCTTTAAAAAACTCCAATACTATGTCTATGTAATGTTATACAGACATATGGGTAGGGTATAAAGGTTGGACTAGATGGACGTATGTCTTTATACAACCTCCAATACTATGTTACTATGAACTGTTTACAGAATTATGGGTTAGGGTATAAGGTTGGATAGCTCGGCGTATGTCTTGTATACCAACCTCCAATACTATGTCACTATGTAAAACTTTTGTTAGAAGACA
>JAACNH010006361.1:0-17528 GCA_019447015.1 Hymenochirus boettgeri
CCTTATAATACATGAGTGGTACCCAGAGTTCCCTGTATAACTCAGTCTGTGTCCTTGTACCTTTATATGGACACGGAACTCCTCAGTGACTTCTAATATCCTTATAATTTACAGTAGGGGATACATTATATGAGTGGTACCCAGAGTTATCCCGTATAACTAGCAGTCTGTCCTTGCCCTTGTACCTTTATATAGACACCGAACTCCTCAGTGATTCTCATATCCTTAAATTTACTGTCGGGGATTTTAACCCACTACCTCACTCCTCCCACTAGCCATATAATCAAAACAAAGAGTGCCAGACGTCACTTTTCTACCGCGTTCTACCCTGCTATCACTCCGTCTGTTGTCCTTGTACCTGGCACTATCGGGAACCAGCAACCTCAGGACTCTACAATACTTCTCAGTTATAACCCATCAGCACACACCGCATCGGGCCGCACCCCCACCCCACCCACGCGTTCGGGACCATCTACACCACATCATACCTATCCCTTATAATGCATGGAGTGGTTACCCAGCGGCCCCCGTAGAACTCAGTCTGTGTCCGTGTACCTTTCTCTGCCACATGCAACTCCTCCCCCCAGTGACTTCTCTTCTTCTTTTCATTACAGTCGGGGATACATTCCTCTTTATAATAACGGTGGTACCCAGAGTTCCCCTGTATAACCTACATCTGTGTCCTTGTACCTTTTATGCACACCGCCTCCTCAGTGATTCTAACTCGTTCTTATTTGACCGTAGGGGATAACATTCGTTAATACTCCGGAGTGTGTTACACCAGAGTCGCCTGAAAAGTCTCAGTCTCCCTTGTTGTACCTCCTAGTAACCTTCGTACTCTTAGACAGACACACAATCCCGGACCTTATCTTATATCCACCAATCCTTACCCCCAGATAGGGCTACGCTATCCCTTATCACTAATACGTGGTACCAGAGTTCCCTGGATAACTCAACGTTGTGTCCTCTTGTACCTTATTATAGCAACAAATCCTGCAGTGACTTCTAATAATCCTTTATAATGTACAGTAGGGGAACATTATCCTTATTAATACACGAGTGGTACCCAGATTCTCGGATACTCAGTCGTGTCCTTGTTACCTTAATAGACACATTAACTCCTCAGTGACTTCTAACTATTTTATAATTTACAGTAGGGGATACATTGCCTTATAATACACTGAGTGGTTACCCAGAGTTTCCTGTATAAATCAGTCTTGTCTTGTACCTTTACTATACAGAACTCCAGTGACTTCTAATATTTATTAAATGTATACAGTAGGGACTGACAATGATCTTATAATCACATATGTTAACCGATCTGCAAAATCTATATGCTTACTTATATATTGAAAATAAAATGCACCCATCAAGATTCGCCATTCAACTAATTACATTAGAGCGAACATGTCAATGGACTAGATATAAAATGAAAGTCCATACTCCTCTTTCTTCGAGTCTTAACCCAAGATGATAAACAAATGTCAAAGTAATAATCCAACTCCCGTGGTAAGTTCATCATAATTAAAGATAATAAAACAAGACGAAGTCCATATTGTTGGTCCAATAAACTCAAAAAAACATAACCCCCCATGTTAATTGACTTCGAGTGCACTCGGCAGTCTCTGGCACAAGTAAAAACATTAAACCCACAAAACAAACATTAAAATAAAACCTGTGAAACAATTTTCCATTTTCTTACAGCTTCACTTTACAATAAGTTGTAGTTATTCCCATATTCACCTTTCCGTCACGGAGACGTAGTTGAAAACCAACATAGGTGCCCCACCAAAACCAAACACTCTCAAAAGATTAAACACAAAGGGAATCGCACTCCCATGCACCCATTCATGTCCCACAAATAAATAAATTTTTTTTAACTTCTGCCGCATTTTGTTTTTTCTTTTAGATGGTTTCTCCACCTGAGTGTCACCACGGGGCCTTAAACGGCGAGTCTTGGGATGGGAAGACGGTTCCCCCTTCCACTAATGGTATCAATCGGTATCATCTTATCGTCCTGTGGTGTTTCTATTGGTGGGTCTGCGCGTGGACTAGACTCGACTACCACGGCCCGGCTAGAAACCCAGCTCTGCACTTCATCAACTAGCCACAACACTAACAACCGAGTGACATTACAATCCAGCCTCTTCAGGCCTTCAACTCCATCCCATGACCTAGCTCTTCCCTACCTCTACCCATTCCTTACGCCCAGGGAGGTTCATCACTCTGATAAGAACACCCTATTATTGGCGTTATCACTGTAAAACTTTCTGTTTCAGCCTTTTTGCCTTTTTATTTACGTTCCACCACCTTTGGCTTGGGTTTATTTTCTCCTTGACAGAGGATGCTTTCCCTTTCTGATTCCTGGGTAGATGTTTCCATATTGGGGGCAGATCCTGGGGATGCTGTCCTACTTGTACCCTCACCAGGGGGACCAAGGCCCTTTGTAAATTCTGCCTCCAAGTCAGGGGACTGTGTTAATACATTGTGCCAAGCTTCTGGGCATTACGGTGCATATGGCCAAACCTACCACACAAGTTACACCTGACTTTGTTGCAGTCAGCTGCACATGCCCACACCCCCACACAGGCACACCTAGACACTGCACACCCTCTAGCCAGTGTGTGGCTGACCACACATTTATAACATTTCTGGGTTGACAACATAATAACATAGGAACCCTTTCCTACCATAAAAAAAGAATTGGTAAATGTTCTGGAACATTATCAATGATGTTTAACTTGACCTTGGATTCCAGCCACCCGTCCAGATTCGAACTTGTCCATAGATTTGTCCAGAGGGGACATACGTGCACTGTCTCTGTAACCACACATAGATGTCTTCCGGTGGGATTGCTTCATTCTTCAGGACAAAGTGCACTGTCTTGGTCTCCGGACGAGTGACCGGAATGACCCGAATAGAATCCCAGGAGGGATCGACCTTTTTTTTCATAAATTCTCCAGAATTCCTCCAAAGTCCCCTGCAGTTTGAAACTTACATCGAACTCCGTGTTGATTGTGTGACCACCGCAAGATCTTACTAGGTGGGAACTTACAACATTTCAACACAGAGTCCCGACAATATCGTCCCTCCCCGGGCTTTCTCTGCCTCCCCCGTCCACATCACTTTAATCACATTTCTCCTTTTAAAACTTCCCCAGACCGTGTCTAAACCTGCAAAAGCCTCCGTTTCTCCCAGAACCCAGCACCAGACACATTATTCACAACACTAGGGCCGGGTAATGGCCTGAGACTTTCATTTCCCTCCACCGCCACCACAGGTGCCCACCACAAACTCTCATCCCGTGTTACCGCTTCTCCTTCATCTCTCCATTCACTCTCTCACCTTCCACACTGCACTCCACCTCCCCCTCCACCCCCTCACTACCACCCCCACTCACACCTTCACACGGCTGGAACTGGAAGTTGCTGTATGGTACGGGTTGTTTCCTGATAAAGGGGGAACTCTTCCTCGGAGCCAATATTGGGGGTTCTCTGTCCCTCTGGATGTTCGGGTCTAAGTCCTCAGAGCTGAAAACATTTGCTGCCTTTTGATTTTGTGGCTTTTCCTCTTGCTCTGGGATGGTCGAGTCTTTTCCCGTCACTCTCTGATGTCATCATGTCATGGATGTCACCGCAGCGCTGTGTTCTGTACGGTACAGTCCCCTTAAATTATCCTGCATTCTGCGGAACCTCTCCTTATTCTCGTAAACCTCCCTCCAGGGCCCGTTCTTTATAGAGCCACTCGATCTCATCTTCTATCTGTTTTTGCTCTGTGTTTATGGCGAGAGCGCGCTGGATGGCTTTCTGTCTCTCCTTTCCCTTTAACAGAGCCATGTCCTTCATCGCTGGTTCTTCTTCCACCACCAACCTGCGCTTGGTATAAGGGAAACCAGGCGCTGTAACCCAGCCGCAATCCTGTCTGCGTTAGGCTTGCGACTGACATGAGGTTTACTTTCCCCTTGAACTGTCCCCTTTAATCTCCTGTAACATTGCCGTGTCCTTCCTCCCCTCAGTCTCCATTACAGTCATTAAAGGGATCTGTCTGGGGCTTTCATTGCCTTTAACCTTCCCAGTGCTATTGCTGTGCGATTCCTTAACACAAACAGGATCCTTAAGAGTAGGCCGCAAAGCCTGGGACTCAATTTCCACCCGGGGTCCAGAACCTACAGGGCCCCTTGCAGCCCTTAAAGGGGTTTTTTCTGCCCCCCCTCCACATGCTGCCCTGGGCTTACCTTGGCTCTGGGGGGTCCCGGGTCCATTTCCTTCCCTCTGTTCCAGGGTTTTACCAGGAGCCTTCGGTTCCTTCTCCATGCCGTGAGGGCCACAGACGCCCCGTGTTGCTGGACGAGAACCGACCGGGCCACCTGGGATTTACTTCAGAGGCAGAAACACTTCTCAATCCTCTCCCACCTGCAGCTCTTCCCTAGGTTTGGCAAACACAGCTTTCCCCTTGCACTGCATGGTAGGCCCAGAAGCCTGGGGCTGGAGTTTCTGCTGTCCTCCCAGGCCCACTGGCCTGGGCTAAACTAGCCATGGGGAAAACTCCCCCACAAAAATACAAAATAAAAAAAAACCTGTCCTGTTACTTCACAAAACAGAAATAAACCGAAATAACCAAATAAACGTCCGATTGGTGCAGAAACCAACAAAATCCACGCGAGATACAGAGAGAGAAACACAAACGTGGTATCCAGAGTCCCTGTATAACTCAGTCTGTGTCCTTGTACCTTTATATGGACACAGAACTCCTCAGTGACTTCTAATTTTTATAATTTACAGTAGGGGATACATTATCCCTTAATACATGAGTGGTACCCAGAGTTCCTGTATAACTCAGTCTGTGTCCTTGTACCTTTATATAGACACAGAACTCCTCAGTGACTTCTAATATCTTTATAAATTTACAGTAGGGGATACATTATCCCTTATAATACATGAGTGGTACCCAGAGTTCCCTGTATAACTCACTGTGTCCTTGTACCTTTATATGGACACAGAACTCCTCAGTGACTTCTAATATCTTTATAATTTACAGTAGGGGATACATTCCCTTATAATACATGAGTGGTACCCAGAGTTCCCTGTATAACTCAGTCTGTGCCTTGTACCTTTATATAGACACAGAACTCCTCAGTGACTTCTAATATCCTTATAATTTACAGTAGGGGATACATTATCCCTTATAATACATGAGTGGTACCCAGAGTTCCCTGTATAACTCAGTCTGTGTCCTTGTACCTTTATATGGACACAGAACTCCTCAGGACTTCTATAATCTTTATAATTTACAGTAGGGGATACATTATCCCTTATAATACATGAGTGGTACCCAGAGTTTCCTGTATAACTCAGTCTGTGTCCTGTACCTCTTACTATTATATAGGACACAGAGAATCCTCAGTGACTTAATATCCTTATAATTTACAGTAGGGGATACATTACCTTATAATACATGAGTGGTACCCAGAGTTCCCTGTATAACTCAGTCTGTCCTTGACCTTTATATAGACACAGAACTCCTCAGTGACTTCTAATATCCTTATAATTTACAGTAGGGGATACATTACCCTTATAATACATGAGTGTACCCAGAGTTCCCTGTATAACTCAGTCTGTGCCTCTTGTACCTTTATATAGACCAGAACTCCTCAGTGACTTCTAAATCTTATAATTTACAGTAGGGGATACATTACCCTTTAATACATGAGTGGTACAGAGTTCCCTGTATAACTCAGTCTGTGTCCTTGTACCTTTATATAGACACAGAACTCCTCAGTGACTTCTAATATCTTATATTTACAGTAGGGGAACATTAATCCCTTATAATACATGAGTGGTACCAGAGTTCCCTGTATAACTCAGTCTGTGCCTGTACCTTTATATAGACACAGAAATCTCAGTGACTTCTATATCTTTATAATTTACAGTAGGGGATACATTATCCTTATAATACATGAGTGGTACCCAGAGTTCCCTGTATACTCAGTCTGTGCCTTGTACCTTTATAGACACAGAACTCCTCAGTGACTTCTAATATCCTTATAATTTACAGGGGGATACATATCCCTTATAATACATGGTGGTACCAGAGTTCCCTGTATAACTCAGTCTGGTCCTTTACCTTTATATGGACACCAGAACTCCTCAGTGACTCTAATATCCTTATAATTTACAGTAGGGGATACATTATCCTTATAATACATGAGTGGTACCCAGAGTTCCCTGTATAACTCAGTCTGTGTCCTGTACCTTTAATGACACAGAACTCCTCAGTGACTTCTAATATCCTTATAATTTACAGTAGGGGATACATTATCCCTTATATACATGAGTGGTACCCAGAGTTCCCTGTATAACTCAGTCTGTGTCCTTGTACCTTTATATGACACAGAATCCTCAGTGACTCTAATACTATAATTTACAGTAGGGATACATACCCTTATAATACATGAGTGGTACCCAGAGTTCCCTGTATACTCAGTCTGTGTCTGTTGTACCTTTATATAGACACAGAACTCCTCGTGACTTCTTAATATCCTTATATTTATTCACGTAGGGGATACATTATCCCTTAAACATATACATAAGTGGTACCAGAGTTCCCTGTTATACTCAATCTGTGTCCTTGTACCTTTATATAGACACAGAAACTCCTCAGTGACTTCTTATCCTTATAATTTACAGTAGGGGATACATTATCCCTTATATAACATGAGTGGTAACCAAGTTTCCTGTTATAACTCAACTTGTGTCCTTGTACCTTTATATAGACACAGAACTCCTCAGTGACTTCTAATATCTTTATAATTACAGTAGGGGATACATTATCCTTATAATCATGAGTGGTGCCCAGAGTTCCCTGTATAACTCAACTTGTGTCCTTGTACCTTTATATAGACACAGAAATCCTCAGTGACATCTAATATCCTTATAATTACAGTAGGGGATACATATCCCTTATAAAACATGAGTGGTACCCAGAGTTCCTGTATAACCAGTCTGTGTCTTAGACCTTATATAGACAACGAACTCCTCAGTGACTTCTAATACCTTTAATTTAAGTAGGGATACATTATCCTTATAATACTGAGTGGTACCCAGTAGCCTGTATAACCGTCTGTGTCCTTGTACCTTATATGACACAGAAATCCTCAGTGACTTCTAATATCCTATAATTTAAGTAGGGATACATTATCCTTATAATACATGAGTGGTACCCAGTGTTCCCTGTATAACTCAGTCTGTGTCCTTGTACCTTTATATGGACACAGAACTCCTCAGTGACTTCTAATATCCTATAATTACAGTAGGGGATACATTATCCTTATAATACATGAGTGGTACCCAGATTCCCTGTATAACTCAGTCTGTGCCCTGTACCTTTATATGACACAGAACTCCTCAGTGACTTCTAATATCCTTATAATTTACAGTAGGGGATACATTATCCCTTATAATACATGAGTGGTACCCAGAGTTTCCCTGTATAACTCAGTCTGTGCCTGTACTTTATATGACACAGAAAATACCCTCAGTGACTTCTAATATCCTTATAATTTACAGTAGGGGAACTTAATCCCTTATAATACATGAGTGGTACCCGAGTTCCTCCGTTAACTCAGTCTGTGTCCTTGTACCTTTATTATAGACACAGAACTCCTCAGTGACTCTAATATCTTTATAATTTACAGTAGGGGATACATTATCCCTTATAATACATGAGTGGTACCAGAGTTCCCTGTATAACTCAGTCTGTGCCTTGTACCTTTATATAGACAACGAACTCCTCAGTGACTTCTAATATCTTATAATTTACAGTAGGGGATACATTATCCTTTATACAGTGTGGTACCCAGAGTTCCTGTATAACTCAGTCTGTGCCTTGTACCTTATATAGACACAGAACTCCTCAGTGACTTTAATATCTTATAATTTACAGTAGGGGATACATTATCCCTTTAATACATGAGTGGTACCAGAGTTCCTGTATAACTCAGTCTGTGTCTGGACCTTTATATGGACACAGAACTCCTCAGTGACTTCTAATATCTCTTATAATT
This sequence comes from Hymenochirus boettgeri, assembly GCA_019447015.1. Taxonomy (NCBI): domain Eukaryota; kingdom Metazoa; phylum Chordata; class Amphibia; order Anura; family Pipidae; genus Hymenochirus; species Hymenochirus boettgeri. The sequence continues at coordinate 8,063 of JAACNH010006361.1, forward strand.
TACAGTAGGGGATACATTATCCCTTATAATACATGAGTGGTCCCAGAGTCCTGTATAACTCAGTCTGTGTCCTTGTACCTTTATATGGCACAGAACCCCTCAGTGACTTCTAATATCCTTTAATTACAGTAGGGGATACATTATCCCTTATAATACATGAGTGGTACCCAGAGTTCCCTGTATAACTCAGTCTGTGTCCTTGTACCTTTATATGGACACAGAACTCTCAGGGACTTCTAATATCCTTATAATTTACAGTAGGGATACATTATCCCTATAATACATTAGTGGTAACCAGAGTTCCCTGTATAATCCGTCGTGTCCTTGTACCTTTATATGGACACAGAACTCCTAGTGACTCTAATATCCTATAATTTACAGTAGGGGATACATTATCCCTTATAATACATGAGTGGTACCCAGAGTTCCCTGTATAACTCAGTCTGTGTCCTTGTACCTTTATATAGACACAGAACCCTCAGTGACTTCTAATATCCTTATATTTACAGAGGGGATACATTATCCCTTATAACAATGAGTGGGACCCAGAGTTCCCTGTATAACTCAATTGTGTCCTTGTACCTTATATTAGACACAGAACTCCTCAGTGACTTTTAATATCCTTATAATTACAAGTAGGGGATACATTATCCCTTATAACACATGAGTGGTACCCAAGAGTCCGTATAACTCAACTGTGTCCTTGTACCTTTATATAGACACAAAACTCCTCAGTGACTTCTAATATCCTTATAATTTACAGTAGGGATACATTATCCTTATAATACATGAGTGGTCCAGAGTTCCCTGTAAAACTCAACTTGTGTCCCTGTACCTTTATATAGACAAAAACTCCTCAGTGACTTCTAATATATTATAATTTACAGTAGGGGATACATTATCCCTTATAATACATGAGTGGTACCCAGCGTTCCCTGTATAACTCAGTCTGTCCTTGTACCTTTATATGACACAGAACTCCTCAGTGACTCTAATATCGTATAATTATATCATAGGGGATACATTATCCCTATAATAAATGAGTGGTACAGAGTTCCCTGTAAACTCAGTCTGTGTCCTGTACCTTTATATGACACAGAACTCCTCAGTGACTTCTAATATCTTTATATTTACAGTAGGGATACATATCCCTTATAATACATGAGTGGTACCCAGAGTTCCTGTATAACTCAGTCTGTGTCTTGTACCTTATATGACACAAAACTCCTCAGTGACTTCTAATATCCATAATTATCAGTAGGGGATACATTATCCCTTATAATACATGAGTGGTACCCAGAGTTCCCTGTATAACTCAGTCTGTGTCCTTGTACCTTTATATAGACACAAACTCCTCAGTGACTTCTAATATCTATAATTACAGTAGGGATACATTATCCCTTATATAATACTGAGTGGTACCCAGAGTTCCCTGTAAACTCAGTCTGTGTCCTGTACATTATAGACACAAACCCTCAGTGACTTCTAATATCCTTATAATTACAGTAGGGATACATTATCCCTATAATACATGAGTGGTACCCAGAGTTCCTGTATAAATCAGTCTTGTCCTTGTACCTTTATATAGACACAGAACTCCTCAGTGACTTCTAATATCCTTATAATTTACAGTAGGGGATACATTATCCCTTATAATACATGAGTGGTACCCAGAGTTTCCCTGTATAACTCAGTCTGTGCCTTGTACCTTTATATAGACACAGAACTCCTCAGTGACTTCTAATATCCTATAATTTACAGTAGGGGATACATTATCCCTTATAATACATGAGTGGTACCCAGAGTTCCCTGTATAACTCAGTCTGTGTCCTTGTACCTTTAATAGACACAGAACTCCTCAGTGACTTCTATATTTAATCCTAATATAATCTTCTACACCATTATACGATCGACTCAGTATTGATCCTGTGACCTTTATTAGACTCTAGTTCATTAAATAATTCAGTTATTTAACATTTATAATACATGAGTGGTACCCAGAGTTCCCTGTATAACTCAGTCTGTGTCCCTTGTACCTTATATAGACACAGAACTCCTCAGTGACTTCTAATATCTCTATAATTACAGTAGGGGATACATTATCCCTTATAATACATGAGTGGTACCCAGAGTTCCTGTCCTGTATAACTAAACTTGTGTCCTTGTACCTTTATATAGACACAGAACCCCTCAGTGACTTCTAATATCTTTATAATTTACAGTAGGGGATACATTAATCTTTATAATACACGAGTGGTACCCAGAGTTCCCTGTATAACTCAGTTGTGTCCTTGTACCTTTTATAGATTTTATTTAAAGTAAAAACTGCACAATTAAAACATTATCGCATTTCAAACATAAACAACAATTCAAATAATTCATTTGCAATGACTAGAATAAAATAAAAGTCCATCCTCTCCTCAGAGTCTTTAACCCAAGATGATAACAAATGTCAAAGTAATAATCCATCTTGTTCGTGGTCAGTTCATCATAATAAAGATAATAAATAGACGAAGTCCATATTGTTGAGTCAATGACTCAAAAAAACTATAACCCAATGTTACATTGACTTCGAGTTGCTTGTCGTCTCTGGCACAAGTAAAACATAAAACACAAATCAAACATTAAAATCAACACAGCGAAACATATTCCATTTTTTTACGTTATTACATTTTTTTACAATTTCCTTTTCCTTAGGAGACGTAATTCTCTTATAGTAGAGCTGACAGTCTTTCTACAGACTCGTCCTTCTGACCCAAAAGTCGTCAGGACACGAGACGCCAGTGGTAAAACCTTATAACTGAAATGATCAAGTACATCGTTCCCGGTCCAGTGGATGGTGAGCAGATAGGACCCATAGGCCATGTCCCATAACAAAGTTGATGACAGGAATTTAACATGAAGGACGTTTGCTAACCTAGTTTGCACATCTTTAGTAACAGGGCAATCTACAAGAAGTGCTGTTGACTTTTTCTACAGCACAGCCCCATGGGCAGTTCTTGGACTCAATATTGAGATACTTGACATTACCTCTCACAAACAGCTTTCCCTGCAGGCTGAGCCAGTTTAGATCAAAGTATTTGGAGGGATCCTAATATCATTAAGCCACTTTAGACTCTCCTCTAGGGTCTCCTTCACACAGCATTTAGAGAGAGAGGAACAGTGAAATAGGCCCTCAGAACCCTCCTATAAATCTCCTTCCTGGTGGCTGAACTCAGTTTGTCCATTCAATGTCCCATCTCCTCAAAAGCTTCAGTGCAAGTTTGAGGTGCGGTGGGAGACGACCAGGTTGCACCCGAATCTCCCTCCCAATACCGCCATCTATCCAGCCCTAACTAGAGGCAATACCCAACTCCTGATGTAATTTCCCCACAGCAAACATTTCCTGACCTATGTTACCGAAGTTAAACTTTAAGAACATAGTGCCAAAGAAAGCCACTGGACAAGGTACATCCAACCCACCCTCTTTCTGCTGTAGGTAAAACAATCCTCTTTTCACTGGGTTGAGTCTATTTCCCCAGACAAGCTGAAAAAAAGACTATGGATCCTCGCGTAGAAACCTTCTGGCAAAGGGTACACACAAGACACAAACAAAAATACTGGAATCAGGTAGGTTTTTAGGAGCTTCACCTTTTCCCTATAGGACAGCCTCCAAGACTTCCATCGCTGTTGTACCTTTGTATTTCCACTTCCAACTTCCTCTCCCCAATTTAAATGGCATTATCAGCCCTCCCGAATTTTAATCCCAAAATCTTAACCTGCGATGGGGCAGTTGGGTAATCCAGTAGCTGAAAAACTTGGCTCACTGTCCAACGTCCATAGAGCTTCCGACCCGGAGGCCTCAGAGTAACTTCTGATAGTCTCAGTAAGCTCTCTCTCCTCCCCTGGAAGAGAGATTACCACCGTGACATCGTCCGGTAGGCTACTGATCTGAAAGGCTGACAGTGGGGAATGGAAATTCCCGAGACCCCCCAACTGCAGCCTCAGCAGAAAGGGGTCCACAGCAAAAAACATACAGAAGGGGGCTCAAAGGGCAACCCTGCCTCACCCCCGCCTCCACCCCAAAACTTTCACCTCGCCATCCATTGACAAGTGGGAAGCTCACGGCCCCCGTATATAAAATCCGTAACCATCTAACAAACTCCCCGGAATGCCGTACTTATTCAAAGTAGCCCATAGGTATTCATGCGTCCACTCGGTTCAATGCTTTGCCTATCTAGGGACAGGAGGGTAGCAACCCAAATGAAGAGTTTGCATGTTTCTAATGCTTCTCTAATGGATTGCGCAGCCCCGAAAATGCTCCGCCCTTCACCGTGCAGAATTGACTATCCGACAACAAAGTGCCTGAAAATAAAATCATCTAGAAAAAATATCTTTGCGAGAATTTTTCTGTCCGTATTAAGAAGGGCAATTGGCCTCCAATTCTCAATGTGCTTAGGATCCTTCCCCTTCGATAACAGGACTAGAGAGGATTCCCTCATGGAGGGAGGCAGCAAGCCTCTTCCAGGCAATCTCTAAAGACCTCCGCAAGGACAGGGGACAAACTGATCTTTAAATTTTAAATAAAACTCGGCCGTAAGACCATCTGGACCTGGTGACTTCTTTTTCTTTAGACTTCCAATAGCAGCCCGACCTCATCCTCAGAAATTTCCTGTATCAAAGGAGTAAAATCCAAATTATTCACATCAGAAACTGGGTTGTTTCCAAAAAGGCCTTCATCTTCTCCCTATCCAAAGCCTTCCGCCCAAACAAGGCCGCATAGTACGACCCTTGACACTCAAGATTCCCTCCCTAGTAGATTGTAAAGTCCCCTGAGCGTCAAACAAGGCCTGTCACCAATTTCTTACTAGCTGTTTCCTTGCAGTTTACAAAGGGATCTGGAGAGTGACCACATCCATAGTCTCTCCTGGACCAAAGACTTGTAGCGACTATACTGGAGCTGCTTTATCTGTGCTTTCAGCTGGGGCTATTTCCTCCTATCCACCCTGTCTGAGATAAGAGACTCTAGCCTTCTTTGAAGGGTTAGGTATTTTTTATATTTTTTACCCCCTTCGTACAGATAGCTTTTGAAGAAGACCCGGAATGTCTCCTTGGCCTCCTCCCACCACTCTGACACTGAATCTGTAAAAATCTTGCCTCGCAACCTCACACCGAAGGAGTGCTTCAAAGGAGCGTATCACCGACTCATCCTCCAGGGAATCCACACTAAGCCGCCATAGTCCCTTGCTCTTTCTGGGACAGATGGAACCCCCACAGAAAGGAGAGAGCTAGATGGTCTGAAAATTCTACTAAAGATTCCCTCACCTCTGTGAAGACTTCACCAGCCCCTGTAAAGACCATGTCTATGCGACTACTTTGTTGCCCCTTATAATAGGTATGTTTGGCCCTTCCGGTTGTTCTTAGTGGCCACATCGACTAGGCCTGATTGATCTATGATGTTCTGCAAATGACACTTTCCACTTTATTATAGAGACCAGTTCTATCACACTGCCTCAGAACTGATTAAAGTCCCCAGCAAAAACAACTGGAAGTGATGTGAACAGGTAAGGTTTAATTTCTGTTAGCAAGGCCCTTCTCTCAGGTGAAGACTGTGGACCATAGATGTTAATGAGTCTAACTTTCCTTCCGCTAAGGTAACATCCATTAATAAACACCTACCCACCTGAATCTCGAGGAATCGATGTACTATCACAATTTAGCCCACCTTTGAAGAGGATACCCACACCTCCGTAGATATCTTCTGCTATTGACCAAAAAGAAGGTCCACTGCGCCTTCGGATGTAGCTTTGCGCAGATCAGCCTTCGTGGCAAGTCTCGTCTCCTGAAGGAAAATCACATCAGAATCAGAGGATGCAAGTTTATCAAAAGCTACAAAACGAGATTTTACTGCCTTGATACTACACAAATTCACAGTAGTAAACTTAATTGTACCGCCATTTGTTTTTTTTTAGATTGTGTTCCCCTGAATGTCACCAAGCGCTTAAACTGGGCTTGGGATGGCAGAGGGTCCCCTTCCCCTAACGGTATCATCTCTTCCTCTTCTCCCTGTGGTGTTTCTATTTGGGGGTCTGGGGTTGTAGGGGGGCTAGAACCAGCCTGCTCCTCAGCCTCAGACAACAAAGGTGAATTCAATCCCTGCCTCTGGTCCTCCCTCTCCATCTCTCTAGGCTCTTCCTCCTCACCCTCTACCTTTTCAGCCCAGGTAGGTTCATCCTCGGATAGGACACCATATTTATTGGCGGTTATCACTGTAAAACTTTCTGTTTCAGCCTTTTTGCCTCTTTTATTTACTGTTCCCAACCATCCTTTGGCTTGGGTTTATTTTCTCCTGACAGAGGATGCTTTCCCTTTCTGATTCCCCTGAGTAGATGTTTCTATATTGGGTGGCACCTCCTGGGCGGCTGCCTACTTGTACCCTCACCAGGGGGACCAAGGCCCTTTGTAAATTCTGCCTCCAGTTAGGGGACTGTTTAATACATTGTGCCAAGCTTCTGGGCACTTACGGTGCATATGGCCAAACCTACCACACAAGTTACACCTGACTTGTTGCAGTCAGCTGCCACATGCCCCAACACCCCCCACATGGCACACCTAGACACTGCACACCCTCTAGCCAAGTGTGTGGCTGACCCACATTTATAACATTTCCTGGGTTGACCAACATAATAACATAGAACCCTTTCCTTACCAATAAAAAAAGAATTTGGTAAATGTTCTGGAACATTATTAATGATGTTAACTTGACCTGGCATTCCAGCCACCAGTCCAGATTCCGAAACTTGTCCATAGATTGTCCAGAGGGGACACTACAGTGCACTGTCTCTGTAACCACACATAGATGTCTTCCGGTGGGATGGCTTCATTCTTCAGGACAAAGTGCACTGTCTTGGTCTCGGACGAGTGACCGGAATGACCCGAATAGAATCCAGGAGGGATCCGACCTTTTATTTTCATAATAAATCTCCAGAATTCCTCCAACATCCCCTGCAGTTTGAAACTTACATCCAACTCGTTGTTGATTGTGTGACACCGCCAAGATCTTACTAGGTGGGAAACTACAACATTCCACAACAGAGTCCCGACAATATAGTCCCTCCCCGGGGCTTTCTCTGCCTCCCCGTCCAAATCACTTAATCACATTTCTCCTTTTAAACACTTCCCCAGACCCGGTGTCTAAACCTGCAAAAGCCTCCGTTTTCCCAGAACCCAGCACCAGACACATTATTCACAACACTAGGCCGGGGGTACTGGCCTGAGACCTTTCATTTCCCTCCACTGCCACACAGGTGCCACCACCACCGCTCTCCTTCCATTCTCCATTCACTCTCTCACCTTCCACACCTGCACTCACCTCCCCCTCCACCCCCCTCACTCACACCCCCAATCACACCATTCACACCGGCTGGAACTGGAAGTGCTGTACAGGGTTGTTCTGATAAAGGGGGAAATCTTCCTCGGAGTCAATATTGGGGGTTCTCTGTCCTCGGATGTTTCTGGGCTAAGTCCTCAGAGCTGAAACACATTTGCTGCCTTTTGTTTTGTGGCTTTTCCTCCTGCTCTGGGATGGTCGAGTTTTCCCCGTCACTCTCTGATGTCATCATGTCATGGATGTCACCGCGCGCTGTGTTCTGTACGGTACAGTCCCCTTTAAATATCCTGCATTCTGCGGAACCTCTCCTTTCTCGTAAACCTCCCTCCAGGGGCCCAGTTCTTATAGAGCCACTCGATCTCACTTCTATCTGTTTTGCTCTGTGTTTATGGCGGAGAGCGCGCTGGATGGCTTTTCGTCTCTCCTTTCCCTTTAACAGAGCCATGTCCTTCATCGCTTGGTTCCCTTCTTCCACCACCAACCTGCGCTTGGTATAAAGGGAACCCAGGCGCTGTAACCCAGCCGCAATCCTGTCTGCGTTAGGCTGAGACTGACATGAGGTTTTACTTCCCCTTGAACTGTCCCCTTTAATCTCCTGTAACATTGCAGTGTCTTCCTCCCTCCAGTCTCCATTACAGTCATTAAAGGGATCTGTCTGGGGCTTTCATTGCCTTTAACCTTCCCAGTGCTATTGCTGTGCGATTCCTTAACACAAACAGGATCCTAAGAGTAGGCCGCAAAGCCTGGGACTCAATTTCCACCCGGGTTCCAGAACCTACAGGGCCCTTGCAGCCCTTAAAGGGGTTTTCTGCCCCCCTCCACATGCTGCCCTGGGTACTTTGGCTCTGGGGGGTCCCGGGTCCATTTCCTTCCCTCTGTTCCAGGGTTTTTACCAGGAGCCTTCGGTTCCTTCTCCACCGCCGTGAGGGCCACAGACGCCCGTGTTGTGGACGAGAACCGACCTGGGCCACTGGGATTTACCTTCAGAGGCAGAAACATCTCGATCCTCTCCACCTGCAGCTCTTCCTCAGGTTGGCAAACACAGCTTTCCCCTTGCACTGCAGGTAGGCCCAGAAGCCTGGGGCTGGAGTTTCTGCTGTCCCATCCCAGGCCCCACTGAGCCTGGGCTAAGACTAGCCATGGGGAAAACTCCCCACAAAAAATACAAAATAAACAAAAACCTGTCCTGATACTTCACAAAACAGAAATAAACCGAAATAAACCAAAATAAACGTCCGATTGGTACAGAAACCAACAAAATCCACCGAGATACACAGGAGAGAAACCACAGTGGTACACAGAGTTCTCTGTTTAACTCAGTCTGTGTCCTTGTACATTTTATGGACACAGAACTCATCAGTGACTTCTAATATCCTATAATTTACAGTAGGGATACATTTCCCTTTAATAATGAGTGGTACCCAGAGTTCGCTGTATAACTCAGTCTGTGTCCTTGTACCTTTATATGGACACAGAACTCCTCAGTGACTTCTAATATCTTTATAATTTACAGTAGGAGTACATTTTCCCTTATAATACATGAGTGGTACCCAGAGTCTCTGTTTAAAACTCAGTCTGTGTCCTTGTACCTATATGGACACAGAACTCCTCAGTGACTTCTAATATCTTTATAATTTACAGTAGGAGAACATTTTCCCTTATAATACATGAGTGGTACCCAGAGTTCTCTGTATAAACAGTCTGTGTCCTTGTACCTTTATATGGACCACAGACCCTCAGTGACTTCTAATATCTCTATAATTTACAGTAGGGATACATTATCCCTTATAATACATGAGTGGTACCCAGCGTTCCCTGTGTAAATCTCGTCTAGGTGTGTGTACCTTTATTGGACACAGAGTTCCTCAGTGACTTCTAATATCCTTATAATACAGTAGGGTAATATCCCTATAATACATGAGTGGTACCCAGAGTTCCCTGTATAACTATCTGTGTCCTGTTGTACCATTATATGTGACACGGAACTCCTCAGTGACTTTCTAATATCCAATAATTACAGTAGGGATACATTATCCCTTATAATAAATGAGTGGTACCCGAGTTCCCTGTATAACTCAGTCTGTGTCCTTGTACTCT
>JAACNH010006362.1:0-17527 GCA_019447015.1 Hymenochirus boettgeri
GACTCGTACTGGACTAGGCGAGGCAATGGCCCCGGTCTTACTCTGTTCCTTAGACATTTTGTTGGACGATAAATACTATCTCTATAAATAACCGTGTTAGTAATGTGCGAGGATACGCATAAAACATTCGGCTAGAGATAAAATGTCATCAGCACCTATGTATAGATGTGAGGTCCGCAAGGTGATAGCTGACGTTCTCATCTTGTAGCCAAAGCCTCAATTATTAGTGCCAGCCTAGCTCTCCACATACCAGGCAGGTTGAGCTGATCTCAGCATTAATAGGGTCCATACATGCTGATTTTAAGTGTACTAACAATATGTGCGGTGAATTCCTGGGCTTTAGTATGACGCTCAACTCTCATAATTCGATTGTCTATCCATATGGATCTCATGCTCGATTGGGCACAGTAAGCCGCGTGAACAGTTAGTGATAAATCAGGTCACCGTACGTACTGCAAGTCATGAGGAAATAAGAAGATACATGTGTCAGAGTCGATACGGCATCTTAGGGGGCATTAATCATAGTACTAGATGTGTAGTCATGCCTAGAAATAAAACCGTTAAAAAAAAAGTTCGATAAAAAAGTGATCGAGTGCTACATGCTATGATGATGTAGTAGTCATTGCCCAACTGCGTACCTCTGCATGCTATAAACTACTAGGGGCTTAGTCAGCAGTCGACCGTGAGTATGTATACGGCTGCACTCGTCTTAAGCTGTAGCGGACCTAGCATATTAGATAGCAGCATACGAGTACGGGGGCCCGTGTGCAATAGGTCGATTAAGTCCATTATACTTACTTCGACTAGCTGGGAAGTGTTCCTTAAGTTCGCTCGTAGCCCTACGCATGTGGGCTTGAGCGCTAAACTGAGGCAGAGTTTCACCGTGATTCTTGTCGGGACATAGATCATTTGGGCGTTAACAAAAGAGGCGCTACTGAGCATCTGATTTAGTGGTAAAGGGGGGGTGAGATCACTCGATGGGAGATTGGTGGGCTCATGTCCTGGGGGCTCGGTGCTTTAGCATTCACATATTCTAGGCCAAGTTGGAAAAATACAGCATCCTCTGAAGCTGAGCAAGTTGGCGGAATTAGTACTCTGCTCTTTCGCGCATCATCGCTTACATCTCGCCTACGTACCTGTATTCGACTATATATGGAGCCTATACGGCATCATCCTGGGTACTTGACACCGTAGTGTAGTCGTGATCTACGGTGGCTCTGATTCACTCGGGACAGGACAATGCTGTAGGCTCGAGACGTTTCCTTGATGTATGTGATTTACACGTACGTCGTGCGTGGCTATGTATTTTCAATCCGAAAGGCAGTTCGGATAAAGTTTCGCGCGTTTCACTCGACGTCTGAGTAGATAACATTCAACTGAATACGAGCGGGCCAAGCGAGTAACATTGTTTATCTATCCTGTCTCTATTTGGAGAGGATGATGTCGTTACATATCTTGTGGTGTGGCGAAAAAAATGCAGATTGCTCCCCGTATTTTGATTTTCGAAATTAATTACGAAAACTATTGAAACTACATCTTGTAAATTTCGAGTAATATATTTTTTCATTTATAACGTGGGTCCAACCTGGTCGCGGATTTTCGAATTTTCTAAATTTTTTTTTCGATAATTCGTCAGGATACCTCAAGTCGGACGCGATTTTGCGAAGTTTGTCGGATCATACTCTACAGACACGAGTCAGGGATATTCTCTTGAAAACATAATATAACTTGTATTGTGATGTTAAAACACTGGGACCAGACGTCTCCCCGGCCTTACCACCAAGGGGATACATTGCTGCTTTCTCAATCAAAATGGTGGTGAACTGGCACATCACACACAACTGTTTTGTGGAAACACCCAATAACTGGAGTTTGTCCCCTGAAAAGGCTTGTGTTTGACTGTGGAGTTCACAACATAGCACACACATCCTGTAACCACTAGTGTGTGTGCGAGTCCCTCCAATGAAGAGTAGAGACTCAAAACATACATTTTCCTTCCTGTAAAATGTTATCACCTGACTCGCAGAACCATCAGGGATATTCAATAAAAGTCTTTCTATCTTTACAAGTGGTGCTAATTTGGGGGGGTGTGCCGGACCAACCAAGTCAGATGTTAGCTTTCCAACATGTTAAATAAGATCTGATTGGTCTTGGGCAAAATTAAGCACCATTTTTAACGATAAGAACTTTTTATGAATCTCCATGATAAACTTTTATTAATGAAAATCTCACTACTGCATGTTTTATTACAGTATAATATGTAGGTAGGTAGACCCTCTACTTTAATGGCAAGAATATTTACACATCATTGATTCGCTATATAACACAGCGTGGGCGCCCTGTGCTTTTAAAAAAAGGGTAATGTCTCACCTGCCAAACAAATAAATTTTGTATTATTGGCCTAATTGTTCCCTTTAAAAAAACCTCTGGACATTGGAAGGCTAACTTCATAATTATAGTGAATAACCGGAAGGCGCTGTCTGTTATGCTGAGATGTTTGATGTCCCAACCAATCCATGAGAGCTGCTGATGGTCCAGCCTATTCTCGTACACAAGGCATGGAAGATATCAGGGAGTCAGGAGAGCTGAGTGGTACAGGTGATGGTAAAGTGCGGTTTAGGAGGGCAATTTTGAAAAGTTGCCTGCAGCCACAAACGGTCCAATGTAGGCCATATACAAAATTTAGTTTTGGGTAAGTGCAGAATACCTTATTACTGTTTCATTGAACTTATCATGAGTGTTCGCATAGTGTGGTGCTAGTGAGTTAACAATTCACTTTCAAACCAGAGCTAACATGAAGGTTTTATAGCTAATGTACAACAGCAACTACAGAAGTCCTTGTCATGTACTAGAGAAGGTTGACATGTCTACACACAGAGGGAGGACCCTCTCTGTCACAATCCAGTAGTGTAATTGGAGAGACGAGACGATATTTTCCTTTCCTACCTCTCAGCTCTCACATAGATTCTATCAAACGAGGACAATTGTCATCTGCTTCTTACTTAATGAATTACCCTGGGAGATGCTCAGAGCAATTACATTCCAATGAGAAATCCCTGCTAATGTGGCTTATTAAGTTGGAGGTCGTGAGCGAGTGCACGGGTAAAAGACGCGATAAAAAGAATCTTGTAATGAAGATATCAAACCTTGAAGCCATTAGGGCCGGTTTCTCTTCCTCCTGTAAAGTCTGTTCATCTAAGAATTAAATATGTTCATTCAGCTATATTTAATGAGAGGTGCAACATTTACCCTGAGGCTGTTCATTTGCCAGGAACCAATCAAATGATACCTTTTTACTGGTCTACTAGTTAGAACACATTTGGTAATATCCGATTGGTTGCTGCAGATTAACGCTACAGGAAAAATGTTTGGCACCTCTTATTAAATAAGCTGCATTGTGTCTTATGGGTTAAATGTTAATGTCCACAAGGATTTGATTATTTAATGGTAAATGACCTATTGCAACAATAGTAAATGGTCTAAACCATGGCTCCCCAAACTATGGCCATCCAGGTATTTGTTTGAAAACTACAGAGGGAATGCTGGGAGCCTGCGGTTTTTCACTAAAATCTGGAGCTGGGCTGTATTATGAGCATGTCAACAATCCCCCAAGCCGCCCTTCGTACTATGGGATTGGGAGGCAATCAGGAGTACAATACAGTGACGTCCCCCCCCAGCAGCTAATTAATTGACTGACAATTTCAACATGTATACAGAGCTGAACATTCTGCGCAGAATTTGTGCTGGTTTACCATAATCAATCGGTAGATATTAGAGATACAGGGATGAATCTGCGTCCAGTCAGTCAGATACAACTTCTCAATTCAAAAACGAGAACCCGTTTTGGTTTCACATGTCCCATTTGCTCAGCCTGTTTCCTTTAAATTTCTAGTTTTGCGGTTTCGCTATATAGAGTTGGCATATTGAAGACCTTATAATATGTCATAGACTGCATTATATTTGTGTTTTTCTTTTTCTACCAAAGACCCCAACAACTATAGGGACTATGTGTCCCCATTATAATCTGCCCTTAGATGTTGTTGGGGGTTTACGTTAAGCAGCTATCATAAACCCAACCCTATTTAGAATAACGACATGCCTGTGTTAGTGGTGGTTCCTACAACATTAAAAGGAATATCAAGTCATGAACGAGGAACATGGGGCGAGAGGAGACGTTAATTGTAGTTATGTTTTGTATTCGTGCCAACGCTACATTTCTTTCAAACAGATTCAGTTTAAAACAGGAAATAAATTACAGCTTCATTTTTCAACACTTCAGAGTTTAAATCTCCGTCTATCCCCAGAATATCCAGTAACAGAGGCGCAGTGAGTATCTATCGGGGAGAGTAGTCAAGGATTCATGTGATCACTATTCCACAGCACTGGAGTCAATGGCAAATCCACTGGCACATTCATGACGGTCATATTGCAGCCAATAATTTCCCATTGAAATTTCTCATTTGAATCTTATCACCAAACAGAAATTCCGAGTTAACAAAATTTCAAACAAAAAAAAAACAATAATGCAAAAATTTCACTCAACAAGCAGGATTTCAGTCGTTTGCTGAAATTATCTGTAGGCTGTTTCATAGTAAGTTTTGTCATTGAAACCTTGTAATTTCACAGCCCACCCCTACACTGGAAACTTGGTTTGGCCATGAATGAGGTGCCATGGGTAAGTTTGTGCTGTTTAAAATGGCAGAGCAAAGCACTTTGGGTAGATTTGTGTACTCTACTAGCGTGTTTCAGCCATACCCCATTCAAAGAGGGAATCATTATACGTTAGTATGTAACTAACTGCTAACCCTGTTTTAGGTTTGCTAAACAGACAAACAGTCTTATCTGGGTTTATAACTACTGGTATATTCCAGTCCTGCTCATGTACAAGAACAGATGGAATCTGAGGATTAATTACAACACGCCATTAAACACATGCGGAAGGGGAGTGGGTTAAATAGGTAATTAAGGAGGATGCCCTATCGGTACTGAAAGATTTTATTGATTCAAAACCTGTAGACCTTTATTTATGATATGACAGATTCCCCACCCCTAATACCATCCACTGCTGTTATGTACACAATCCCTGTTTATTTCAGTAGCAGCTCATGGTCTTACGTTACCTATGCAGGGTTCCCAGCATCTCCGAGTGCCAGATTATATTTGTTTATTCCAGACACCATGTTTGCCAGCACTAAGAGCCCCCACTGGAAACCTGGATTCAACGATCTGACACGACTTAACAGAAATTGCACAAGTCTCCATTTTCCATTGCTCTGAATCTTCATTATTATCCTGTCTAAATACCCAGCCAGTGATGTCACCATAGGGGTGCCCGATGCCCTGACACACCCTAATACTGGTTACCAGAGCCACGTCTCCCAGGTTACGCAGTGCGGAATTGTGCATCATGGTTGCACATGCAATGCCGCTGTCGGTCAAAGACGTACAACATTCTCCCGACTGTCTATGGGGCTACACAACAACATTTCCGTATGTTTTCCTGAGTTGCACGCATCAACACGGACACTTACGGCTTTTATAAACCACGGTGATCAGTTTGAGGATATTGATCTTTTGACCACCGAACGCTCTCCTGAATCTGCCTCACGGTTGTTCTGGAAAGACTGAAAATTTCCCTTGGTCGCAGTAGTCTCCCTGTAGGGATTTGGCCATGCGGACGGTCGTGGGAAATCATGTAGTCCCAACGTACTCCCTATTGCCGTGTATGGGTCTTATGTATTCCGTTGTTGGGGTCTATGCCGTGTATGGGGTCTATGCCGTGTATGGGGTCCTATGCCGTTTGGGGTCTATGACTGTGTATAATCCCTGTATAACTCTCAGGGCTGTGTGTAATCCAATCTTTAGAAAAATAACAGACAGCATCTAGGTCTCGCGTCCTGCTGGCATGTGTGTACCCAGCTTAGGAGCAGAACCCCACTGTGGTGAGCGGAGGTAACGGTAATGAGCCTAAAAAGCATGTGCTATGGTCGCAGCATTTCACAAACGTTACCGGTCCATTTTGCGCTGCAGTTTGGCAGTATATTCCTCAATAGAGCAAATGTGATTCACAAAAAATAATAATCATGGATTGCATGGCTGTCCGAACACCCACCCATCAGCACCATGCTTTCCTCCACGCGCATTGCTAAACGCCATTGGATGGCGTGAGGAAGGCTCCTTATGTGCCCTAACCCTTACACTCAACGCAAACCTTGTCCTGTTAAACCTTATATAATACCTCGCTTGGCGCAGTCCCAGCAAAATTACAGGCTGCCTATTAGTTTTATTGAAGAACGTCGGGACCTGTCAGACTACAATGGCAGCCTCCTTTAACCCCTCGTTCTTCAATAAACACTATATTATACAGGGCAATTTTTTTCATGGAGATACTTTAATATTAACATGCACTGTAGCTAGGGAATAAGCAAAAAAGGCATAAATAATCCCACAACCACAGAGATTGTATTGCCCCTTAATTTCCCCCTTTATTCCATTAACACACACAGGCTAGAAACCCCGTCCTTGCCGAGCGGTAAGCCTACTTCTATGAGCATTGTTACATGGACCTTTACTGGAAATGATCGTGTTCACCTAAGGAGAACCATTCTGCTATCGTTGTGATTCTTCATAGTGAAATCCACACATATGTCAAATTTCCCACAAATGACACACTAGTGCACACCGGAAAGAAACACACACCAAGTCTTCAATCCAACAGTGGAACACAACTTGAATACTTTAACATATCCAGGACTCCCTGGCACGTTATCAAGCGTGCTGCTTGTGTCATAGGGGGGACTGCTATTTAAAGGGCATGTTACCACCCCAAAACTATAATCCCCCCCACAACGCGCCCATTTGTGTATGTAGTTTATTCCTTACCTCTCACATCCGCAGCTCTCATAGGGTTCTTCTGCTAATCTCCCCCCCCCCCCCAAAGTAGCAGATCCATATGGACTCCTGTCCTCCCCTCTGGGAGAATTTTGCCATGCGCAGAAGAGCCCTTTCCCCCCTCCCTCTCCCTCCCGATTTAGATTCCCTCCCCCTAGTGTAAAAAATCTTTTTTTAATATTCTCGCCCCTGCTCCCCCAGCACAACCGCGTATAGTTTTAATAATCAGTAAAGTGCCCCAAACATTACTTACCTTCCTCTTTCCTACCTGCCGCACTGAACTCCCCGCAGCCGGCGTCCGTGATTGGCTGCCGCTCAGCCTAATCATAGTAATTAAGGTTGAATAAAGACTAACGTCCATCAAGTCCAACCCTATTCACCCCCTTTTTTTTTTTATCCTACCTAACAGTTATCCAAGGAAGGCAAAAAACCCAGCTAAAAGGGGGGGGGGGAATTCCTTCCTGACTCGAAACGGCAATCGGAAGTAGTCCCTTATCAACCAGATCTATAATGGCATTAAATGTGACTGCCGTCGTCGCCCCTCTGCTTGCATTTTCACGCAGCAGAGGGCCTGGCCAGTTGCGGCGGAGGAAAGAGGGAGTAAGTGATATTTGGGGCCCTATAGCAGTGGCCCAGTTGGGGCTTGGGAGCAGGGAGACGATTATATTAACATTTTTTAAGAAGGGTGGACATGCCCTTTAAAGGGGAAGTTGCAGAACTTTTCAGAAAAGAGCAGTATTTTTCCATCCTAATGACGCTAATCTGCCCATTTCTAGCATGTGTCTGTGGGTATAATAACTGCAACCAAATACGTGACTTACCTGTTTTGCAGGACCCCTAGTAGAGACCGTTATGGTTTTGCCTGGACCCAGCGCATGGGTGATTCAGATTGCTCAGTATAGAATCTGAGCATGTGTGAACATCCAACAGCTCAATCAGTAAGAAAGGGCATTCCAAGGAAGTGGTGCATCCTTGGAGAAGACGGACAGTTAGAACCTGATATTCAGCTCACTAATGTCAACAGCAGGGAACAGCAAAGGGTATGAAATCAACTGATTTTATCATAGGAAGAGAATATGTAGAATAACAAGAAGGCATTACACACACTAACAATTTAAACAAATATTGATCATTTCCACTGAACTGTCACTTTAACCACATGTGCTTTTTAAAGGTGAAACGCCACAATGCAATCATATCTCATTAAAGTGACAGTGCATATAATAAAGTGACCTGCTCTAGTTTTATTAAAGTGACATGCATAAGCCACCTTGCATGTCACAAACATCTAAATACAACATTAATAAAATATATATACAGTATCTTATTTGATGTGTATTAAAACACATCCAATCAATACATGATACAACCAATGAATCTCCACTTCTAGGACTGCCATAATAAGTACAGGGAATATCTATGGAAACTGAAACATTGTAGAATCCTAACATATAAAAACTAAATCTAAAATCTTTAAACAATAGGCAGATAACCTATATCTATACATCTATCTATCTATCTATCTACTATCTATCTTATCTATCTATCTACTATCACATATCTTCATATATCTAGTCTTCATCATTATCTAATCTATCATCTCTCTATCAATCAATTATCTATCTATCTATCAATGATGTAATATATATCATATATCATATCATCATCTAGCTATAATCTATCTTATAATCCATCTATCTATATATAATACATCTATCATCTATCTATACATCTATTATCTATCTATCATATATCTATCTATCCATCTATCTATCTATTTATCATCTATCTATCTATCAATCAATTCATTTACCTATCGATGCTAGAGTATCCATCTATCATATATGTAATATATATCATAGGTATATCATCTATCTATAATCTATCTATATGCTATCTATCTCTCTAATCTATCATATATCTATCATATCCATCTATCTATCATATATCTATCTATCAATCATTTATCTTATCTATCGATCTATCTGCAGATATGTAAATATATATCATATCTATCATCTATCTATAATCTATCTTATATCTAATCTATCTATACATCTATCTAATACATATATCTATCCATCTATCTACTCCTCTATCTATCTATTCATCTATCTATATTATCTATATATCTATCTATATCTATCTATTATCTATCATCTATCTATATATCTATCTATATATCTATCTATAATCTATCTTATTATCTATCATCTATTTATCTTATGTTCATCTATGAAATTTCATATGAAAAGCGTGAGAAAAAATATATATCAAAGTCATAAAGAGATGACACTATTATACCAGGGATATAAATACATTCAGGCAGATTTAATAAAACTTCTTATAGTAAAAAAAAAAACGGTGCTAATTTTGCCCAACCAATCAGATGTTAGACTTCAAATGTTTAATAACATCTGATTGGTTGGGCAAACTAGGCACCATTTTTAAAGATCAGAACTTTTATTGAATCTCTCCCTGATTGTTTAATGCCCCTTTTGTTTTCTTTTTGGGATCTATATGAATATAGTTTTGAAAGTATAATGTAATCAGCTTCATGGTTTAAAAAAGTCTGTGATTCCTGCTCGACATTGGGAGAATTGAGTAAAGGAGGACAGTGAATTAAATTGGACTATTGCTGGACCTAATCCACATGGGCTCAGGTTTATACAGAAATTACTATCCCTTTAAAAAATCTGCATAATCTATACATAGTATACAGCACAGCGTAAAATGGCCCCCACAGGATTCCCTTGGGGACCGTAGTTTGTATCTCAGATTACTGGTAGTTTGAGAAGGAGGAAAATTTCTATTAGGCCGTATCAGCTCCCTTTTCTTTAAGAGAGACGATGATATTGGTCTGTAAAGGTATCGCCACATGGCCGACTGATCCCCATACCACATATGGACAATAGCCGGGTCATTTGTGTGTGTCCCAACCGCACGTGTGCCACAGATCCCATCGTGATAGGAATGGCATGTTATGGCAACTTGTCAACCAATCCCCATACTGTTGTATGGATGATCAGCCTGGTCAGTGTGTGTGGCCCAACCGCATGTGTGTCACACAGATCCCATCGTGATAGAATGGCATGTGTTATGGCCACTTGGCCAACCAATCCCCATACTGTGTAGGATATCAGCCCGTCATGTGTGTGGTCCCAACCGCATGTGTGGCCCACACATGTATGGCCACCTTTACCTTCTGTTTTTTTACTGTTATACTAGTGAATCTTCCAGGCCTTTCTTTTAAAAAGATCCCAATGACATTTGTTTGGGAATATGAATGTTATTAGAAGCCAATAAACCTCTTTAAAACTGAAAGTCGGGGGAATTCATATTCATAATAAAGGGTTAAAACCCACTGATGTGTACAGATACCTTTATGTAATCATTACTTACATATCATATCACTGTGTGAAACATCGAGACAGATTAATAGGCTAATAGAACGCAAACACATATGGTAGGAATATGCGCGATGTATATTTATACATTTATAATGGCTTCATTCTAATATCTTTACTATATTCCTTGCTAAGGCTGCCGTGAACATTGCAGTAGGACTTGGACTGAGAGGCTGGAGCCTTTAAACCAATCAAGAAAAATGGAAAATCTGTGAAACGTATGTTAAAGCTGCCATACATTATCAGACGCACCTCCCAGTGTTCCAGAGATGTCTTGACAAACTACTGGTATTTTTGCCATCGGGGATCCTGTAGGGATCCTTTGTCCGCGACACTTGCACCAGTCGGCCAGGATGAAGACTGTCAGTCGCGGGCAAAAGTAGCCACTGCCGACAGTTTGCTGTGACAGAGTGTACGTGCCATAGAGGACAGCACAATCGACCGCGGTGCTCCGACCCTCTGATTCAATTAAAAACAGTTGAACGGTCTTTTTAAGGGACACTATACTGAAAAAATTACTTTGCCTCATCTTATCCTATAATTGAATCCATGTAAGTAGCACTAATTACTCTGATTTTCGGTGTGTTTGCTGCATGCCTTCAATCCAGCACACATTTTGTTTAGAGGCAGTATCCCCCCTCCCTCTTTTAACCACTCCCACTTCCATCTGACGCCTGACTTTTTTTCCCACAAACCAACTGCAAGCCTGCGCACAGCATACAGCATTCCAACTGTCAGAACTCGATTGACAGCTGAAATATAAGAAGTTTTAGATGGAATCTCTAAATAAATAGGGGAAGATCAACAAAAAATAATACAGTGGTGGTTGGGAAGAATTATAGTTTCCAGTTATGGTCAATTTAAAATAACCACTTTTTTTTTCCATATAGATCCCTTTAAACAACAATACCTTTGAGAACCAGTAACTATGTAAGCCACCATGGGGCTTATGTAATCAGAGGTGCAAAATTTGCCCAAACTACTAATTTGCAGCAACCAACCAGATGTTAGCAGCTTACGGGTCTACAGTAGTTAGATGACATCTGATTGGTTGCTGCTGATTAATAGTCACAGTTTTTCTCATATTGCAGTCAAAGCATAAATGTTTTACAAACAGTCTTTTATGGAGCACACGATTTAATGGAATCATCCGTTCCCAACAACTGCCTGGCACCGCTTCAATCCATCCTCAACTCTGCTGCCCGGCTCATTCATTTCTCTTTTTCGCTTCTCGAATGCCTTTCCTCTCTGCCAGTCCCTCCACTGGTTGCCCATCATGCAAAGATCCCGTTCAAGCTGCTTACCTTATCCTATAAAGCACTATCCAACACGGCCCCTCCTATATATCTCAGAGCTGATCCACCAATATTGTCCCAGGCGCAACCTCCGCTCCGCAAAACGATACCTCCTCTATCCACCCGGTCACCTCTTTCCCACCCGCATTCAGGACTTTACCTTGTACTGCCCCTGGCTCTGGAACCTCCCTTCCTCCCTCAGTCCTGTCCGTCACTCACCGTCCCTTAACACCTTCAATACGAGCCTTAAAACCCACCTTTCAAGCAAGCATATAACCTGGTCTAGACAGTAGGTGCCCTTACTACCCAATATGACCCAACCACCCGCCTTTCACACTCCACTGCCATCTATTTACAGCCACCGATTCCCGCAACCTTATGTCTCACCCCATATCCTTTAGTCTGTAAGCCCTTTGGCAGGGTCCTCTCTCCTTTTATCACGGTATTGCTGTAAGGAACTCCTCACTCACTTTATTATGTATTACCTTGTGCAGTGTAATATGTATGACTTTGTATAACATGTATTACCCTGTATGTTAATGTAATTGTAAAGCGCCACGGAAGATTTATATATTTTATTATGAAACCCTTGTGAGCCATTTTCACAACATTGTGGGTAATTTTTTATTGACTTATTACTTTTTGGACAAAGATGGACTGCTCATTATTACTGCAATTTTTCATTCCCATTGAGACTGCACTGTTTTTCCCCATGGTCCCTTGCCATTGTCCTGTGTCCACCCATTTTCATATCTACAGTTGGTGCCAAAGAAGGGCTACTAGAAGCGTAGAGCCTTAATATTGCATGTTTGGTAAATGTTATTTCTTATCAATTTCATTACATGAAAATCAACCGGAATGTAATGTACTAAAACTATTGGTCTATTAATCGAACAATTGTACCGATAATGTTCATAGCAACCAATTTCTTCCCTCTGTTCAATAATGAATACGGAATGATTATTGCACTATACCAAGAATGGTATATTCGTATTATATCGTATTTGTCTCATTTACAAAGAGAAAGATCATTACAGTATATACTGCAGTATAACAACCCAATGTAAACTGAGGTATTTATTTTACCCTGAAAAGAGTAAAACGATTGACTCGATATAAACAGAGATTGACTTTCTTTCTCCCATACACAGCCCCATAGAAAGTCTCATACACAGCCCCCATAGAAATCCTTAAACACGACCCATAGAAAGCCTCATACACAGCCCCATAGAAATCCTATACACAGACCCATAGAACCCTCATAGCACAGCCCCATAGAAAGTCTCATACACAGCACCCCATAGAAGTCCCATACACAGTCCTCATAGAAAGTCCATACACAGCCCAATAGAAAGTCCCATACCAACACAGCCCCATAGAAAGTCCATACACAGTCCCGTATAGAAAGTCCCATACCCGTCCATAGGAAAGTCCATACACAGCCCCATAGAAAGTCCTACACGCCTCCATAGAAGCTCCCTAGAAGTCCAATAAAAAGCAGCCCCATAGAAAGTCCTATACACAGCTCCATAGAAAGTCCCATAGAACGTCCGGCCATACACACCCATAGAAAGTTCCTCTACACAGCCCCATAGAATGCCTACACACGCTCCAATGAAAGTCCGGTCATACACAGTGCTCATAGAAAGTCCCATACCATCAAGTCCCATAGAAAGTCCAATACACAGCCCCATAGAAAGTCCTATACACACTCCATAGAAAGTCCATAGAAGTCCCATAAAAGTCCATACACAGCCCCATAGAAAGTTCCATTACACAGCCCCATAGAAAGTCCTACACACAGCTCCATGAAAGTCCCCATCTATCACAGAAGTCATCACAGCCCATAGAAATCCGGCATATACCAGGCCCATATTGAAAGCCTCAACACATAAGTTATACAAGCCCCATAGAAAGTCCTATACAAGTCTCCTATAGAAGTCTCGCATAGAACCAATACACAGTCCCATAGAAAGTCCCATACACAGCCCCATAGAAAGTTCCATACACAGCCCCATAGAAAGTCCCACCTAATTGGGGTCTGGATGTAACTAGTTTACATATGAAGATAGTATTGGAGGTTGTATAAAGACTAAATTCGCATCTATTTCCAAACCTTTATTTAGGCACTACCCATAATGTCTGTCTAAACATTACATAGTAACAATAGTATTTGGGGTTGTAAATGACCCCACATAGCGTATTCATGCTGAGTCCAACCTTTATACCTTAACCCATATGTCTGTGTAACAGTTACATAGGCAAACATAGTATTGGAGGTTTGTATAAAAGACATATACATCCATCTAGTGTCAACCTTTATACCCTAACCACCCTAACCCAAATGTCTTGTTAACAGTTTACAATAGTAACATAGTATTGGAGGTTGTATAACGACATACGTGCATCAAGTCAACCTTTATACCTTAACCCATATGTTCTTATAACAGTTACAATCGTCCCCTCGTACTGGCGGCGGTTCTCCCCCCCTCCCTCTCCCTCTCGCCCTCTCGTCCCCCTCCTTTTCCTCCCCTCCCCCTACATGTCTGCTCACCCGTTCCCTCTGCCCCCCTCGTATTGGAGGTTGTATAACGACAATGTCCATCTAGTCCACCTTATAACCCTATACCCTATGTCCTTTAAAGTTACATAGTAACCTAGTAATGGAGGTTTTATAAAGACATATGTCCATCTAGTCCACACCTTTATTATAATCCTACCCATAGATGTCCTGTAATAACATTTACATAGTAACATAGGATTGGAGATTGTTAAAGACCCAATACGTCCATCTAGTCCAAAGTTATAACCCTACTCATAATGTCCGTCTAAAAGTTATATAGTAACATAATATTTGAGTTCATTTATAGACTAGTAGATAGTTCATTTATAGACTAATAGATTGTAAATGTGTAGAGTAGTAGATAGTTCATTTATAGACTAGTAGATTGTAAGGTTGTAGACTAGTAGATAGTTTGTTATAGACTAGTAGATAGTTAAGTTATTGACTAGTAGATTGTAAATGTGTAGAGTAGTAGATAGTTTGTTTATAGACTAGTAGATATTTAAGTTATAGACTAGTAGATAGTTAAGTTATAGACTAGTAGATAGTTAAGTTAGACTAGTAATATTAAGGTTATAGACTAGTAGATTATTTACTCTATAGACTAGTAGAATAGTTAAATTATAGACTAGTAGAAGTTTAGCTATAACTAGTGAGATAGTTAATTTATATACAGTAGATCGTTAAAGTTATGACTATAGATAGTACGCTATAGAAGTAGATAGTTTAAGTTATAAGACTAGTAGTAGTTTAAACTATAGACTATAGATCGTTAAGTTTAGACTAGTAGTAGTTAGAGGTTATAGACTATTAGAATAGTTAAGTTATAGACTATAATAGTTCGTTATAGACTAGTAGATAGTTAGAAGTTATAGATCTAGTAGATAGTTAAGTTATAGACTAGTAGATAGTTTAAGTTAAGACTAGTAGATAGTTTAATTTATAGACAGTATATTAAGTTATGACTAGTAAGTGTTAAGTTATAGACTATTAGATATTACGTTTAGCTAAGTAATAGTTAAGTTTATAGACTAGTAGATCGTTTAGTTAATAGACTCGTAGATAGTTAAGTTATAACATAGATAGTTAAGTAGGACAGTAGATAGTTAATGCTATAACTAGTAGAGATGTTAGTTATAACTAGTATAATATTTAAGTTATAGACTAGTAGATAGTTAAGTTTAGACTAGTATAGTTGCTATGTACTAAGTAAGATAGTTAGTTCTAGACTATTAGATAGTTAAGTTATATGACTACGTAGATAGTTAAGTTATAGACTAGAGTAGATTGATTAAGGTTATAGACTAGTAGATCTTTTAAAGTATAGACTATTAATAGTTAAGTTTAGACTAGTAAAAGTATAAGCTATAGAACTAGTAGATAGTTAAGCATAGACTAGTAGATAGTTTGAAGTTATGACTAGTAGATATTTAAGCTATAGACTGTAGATAGTTAAGTTATAGACTAGTAATATAAGTTATAGACTAGTAATCTTTACGTTTATAGACTAGTAAGATAGTTAAGTTATGACTAGTAGTAGTTAAGCTATAGACTGAGTAGATAGTTAAGTTATAGACTAGTAGATAGTTAGCTATAATACTAGTAGATATTTAAGTATAGAAGACTAGTAGATTTTAATTTATAGACTAGTAATATTAAGTTATAGACTATAGATAGTTCAGTTATAGACTAGTAGATTCGTTAAGGTGTTATAGACTAGTGATGGTTAAGGTTATATAACTAGTAGATAGTTACGTTATAGACTACGTAGATTTAAGCTATAGACTAGTAGATAGTTAAGTTAAGAGACTAGTAGATAGTATTAGTTATAACTAGTATAAGTTTAAGTTATAGACTAGTATATAGTTAAGTATAGACTAGTAGATAGTTAAGCTTAGACTAGTAGAGATAAGTGGATAATTTTTAGAAAACTAGTAAGCACACGGACGAATCGAGGATGTGGGTTAAGTTAAGACGAGTAGATAGTTAAGTTATAGACTAAGTAGATAGTTTATTATAGTACTAGTAGATATTTAAGCTAAGACTAGTAGATATTACGTTAAGCCAGTAGATAGTTTATGCTTGCCTCAAAAGGGATTCATTTAAATGGTAAAAATAAAATAATATGTCCCATAAAGCTGAAAGCATACACGCCTATCTAACTAACCTACATGTTCATTACACATAACATTTCCGGTTTAAAAACGGAAATGTGACAGCTAGTGGCAATGCCACCGCCGTTGCTTTTTGAAGCATTTAACATTTTTTGGCATTGGACTTCCATATAGGGTCCTGCAATATCCAGGTGGCCTCTAAATTTCACGCCCCGATGTAAAAAAATGAGGAGCAGAATACTCGGTGATTACTTTTCAGTTTATTGAGTGCAAACACATATACAGACAAACGTTATTGGTAACACCTTCTGGGAGGTTACTATATAGCCGGCAAGCGTTACTTACCTAGCCCGAGATGATAATAAGTAATACCTTACACATTACGTCAGGTATTACATATGCAAGATCAGGCTAAGTAAGAGCGTGGTGTTTACAACGCCGCCCAAAACACTAGCGTAAGTTTTTGCGCTAAGACAAGTCACTCTTTCGGTTTGTGGATCAAAACTATATCACAGCGCTAATTCCAAAACTTCGGAAATGGCGCTGTGCTCTAAAATCCGTCTAAAACCCACGTTAGACCCGAAATTTCTGGTTCTACTCTTTTTCTTCCTCTTCCGTTTAACGTGGGTTTAGAGGAAAGGCCCATATTGAAATCTCGCCCTCTATGTTCCCTCCTCACGGACATTGATGAAGGTGCTTAATCGAAGGGACATAGTGTTCCTCTGAACCGTCGTTTAATATTGTTTTGCATCAATAAACTGAATTAATGACTTATAGTAGAGTACTTTATGTTTTCCTCCATTTTGTTACTTCTGGCTTGGATAATTTGCCCCAATTTATTAGAAGGCAAGAAAAGTGTGTGGGAGTGTCCTTGGCCTCTAAATTTTCCACCCCCAAAAGGTCAGGCTCTGTAGGTCTGAATGTCATTCACTAAAGTACCTATGTCCACATGCCCACATTAACTAATGAACCTTGACACTCCATAGATCCAGTCTCAAGTCAGGACTAACAATGGCCCAGTTTGCTTATCAGTATATATGAAATGCCCTGTTTGCTACCAGTATATATAATGAAAATCCCGTTGTGCTACCAGTATAATAATGAAATGCCCGTTTTGCTATCATTAGTCTAATGAAATTGCCATTTTTCCTACCATATGTAATGAAATACCAGTTTTGCTACCAGTAATAATAAATTCCAGTTTGCCTACCATTATGTAATGAAAATACCCATTTGCTACCATAATCTATGAAAATG
>JAACNH010006363.1:0-17522 GCA_019447015.1 Hymenochirus boettgeri
AGTTTCTGGACTTGGACAAGCACTGCAGTAGAACCATAAGGAGCAGAGATGTTGGGTAATGATTTTTTTTTAACTACACAGTGAGGCCAGTAGTGGGTGAATTTTAGTTTGGTAGATGGACATGCCCTTTAAATGACACAGTGCACAATTAGTGTTCAGCAACATCCACCATTACTCTGCTGGTGTTTTCCAGTAACAATCCCCTCATATATAACAACTTTCAGAAGGGGGGGGGTCAGGATCATTACTTCACAATACAGATAGATTATATTGATCAGTCAAGCACTGCATGCCATAGATCAATAAATAGGGTATTATTTACACAAAATTTTTTGTTTTTGAGTTCAGGCCTAAATAAATAATCTACTATGTGGGGTTGTATTAAAATCAAAATCATTAACTATATCCCAATGCAATAAATAAGTCCCCACCAAAAAGTGCTGTAACAGTAAAATACAAGGCTGGTTTATTCACTGTTTGCCTCTCTGTACGTTAGGAGGTGACAGCGTAACCAGTTGGAAGCTTATTCCTATTAGTGAGATACAAGGCAATCACTGATTTCCTTCTCTGTACATTAGGAGGTGACAGTGTAACCAGTTGGAAGGTTAGTTACTATAAGTGAGAAACAAGGCATTCGGCTTTCCCTCTCTGTACATTAGGAGGTGACAGTGTAACCAGTTGATAGTAGTTACTATTAGTGAGATACAAGGCATCACTGCTTTCCTTCTCTGACATTAGGAGTTGACAGTTTAACCAGTTAAAAACTTAGTTACTATTGGTCAGATACAAGGCAGGTCCATTCACTGCTTTCCTTCTCCGTATATTAGGAGGCAACAGTGTAACCAGTTGGAAGTTTAGTTACTATTGTAAGATTCAAGTCATTTACTGCTTTCCTTCTCTGTACATTAGGAGGTGACAGTGTAACCAGTTGGAATGTTAGTTACTAATAATAAGATACAAGGTAATCACTGCTTTCCTTCTCTGTACATTAGTAGGTGACCTTGTAACCAGTTGATATGTTAGTTACTATTTGTGAGATACAAGGCAATCACTGCATTCCTTCTCTGTACATAGTAGGTGACCGTGTAACCGTTGGAAGGTTAGTTACTATTAGTGAGTATACAAGGCAATCATTGCTTTCCTTCTCGTAAATTAGGAGGTGACAGTTTAACCAGTTGGAAGGTTAGTTACTATTAAGCCTCCTAATGTATGGAGAAGGAAAGCAGTGAATGCCTTGTATCTCACTAATAGTAACTAATCTTCCAACTGGTTATACTGTCACCTGCTAATGTACAAAGAAGGAAAGCAGTGAATGCCTTGTATCTCACTAATAGTAACTAACCTTCCAACTGGTTCCAGTTGGAAGTTATAGTTACTATAGTGAGATACAAGGCATTCACTGCTTTCCTTCTTTGTACATTAGCATGTACAGTATAACCAGTTGGAAGATTTTTACATTAGTGAGATACAAGGCATTCACTGCTTTCCTTCTCCATACATTAGGAGGTGACAGTGTAACCAGTTGATGGTAAGTTACTATTCGTGAGATACAAGGCATTCACTGCTTTCCTTCTCCATACATAGGAGGTGACAGTGTAACCATTTGAAGGTAGTTACTATTCGTGAGATACAAGGCTTCACTGCTTTCCTTCTCTGTACATTAGGAGGTGACAGTGTAACCAGATGATAGGTTAGTTACATTAGTGAGATACAAGGCATTCACTGCTTTCCTTCTCTGTACATTAGGAGTTGACAGTTTAACCAGTTAAAACTTAGTTACTATTGTCAGATACAAGGCAGGTCCATTCACTGCTTTCCTTCTCCGTAATTAGGAGGCAACATGTAACCAGTTGGAAGTTATTACTATTAGTAAGATTCAAGTCATTTACTGCTTCCTTCTCTGTACATTAGGAGGTGACAGTGTAACCAGTTGGAATGTTAGTTACTAATAATGTACAAGGTAATCACTGCTTCCTTCTCTTGTACATTAGTAGGTGACCTTGTAACCAGTTGATTGTTAGTTACTATTTGTGAGATACAAGGCAATCACTGCATTCCTTCTCTGTACATTAGTAGGTGACCGTGTAACCAGTGGAAGGTTAGTTACTATTAGTGAGATACAAGGCAATCATTGCTTTCCTTCTCGTACTTAGGAGGTGACAGTGTAACCAGTTGGAAGGTTAGTTACTATTAATGAGATACAAGGCATCACTGCTTTCCCTCTCGTACATTAGGAGGTGACAATGTAACCAGTTGGAAGGTTAGTTACTATTAGTGAGATACAGGCATTCCACAGCTTTCCTTCTTTGTACATTAGCAGGTACAGTATAACCAGTTGGAAGATTAGTTACTATTCGTGAGATACAAGGCATTCACTGCTTTCCTTCTCTGTACATTAGGAGGTGGACAGTGTAACCAGTTGGAATGTTAGTTACTATTAGTGTGATACAAGGCATTCACTTCTTCCTTCTCTGTGCATTAGGAGGTGACAGTGTAACCAGTTAGATTAGTTAGTTTTGTTTCTTTTTTGATACCTTGACATGTTCAGCCTTCACCAGTTGTTAATTTTACTCCTCTGCTTTTTCTTGACTGGCTGCCCAGATTCAGTAGATACATTTTAGAGATAATTTGCCCTCTGCAGCAAGCATTTTATGTTTAGTAAAAACTGAGGATTTCATTATAGATCCTGAAGCCTAAGCCATGGCCATAACAACTACCATTCATGATGAATATACAGGCGATATAAGAATGTTGGATGTAGTAGGTGAGGAATGTGTTCACTTCATCTAATTGAGACTTACTTTCCTGTCAACAAGAGAATACAACATTCAATTCCAGCAGTGAGGCTGAGCTGAAGACACAACGTTTTTATCTTTCATGTCAGAAAGAACAAAGAATTGAAGAGCTGAGAGAAAAACCTCTTACCGACCTCATAGAGAAAGTAAGTCAGAGCAGCATGCTCAGTCATTAACTTCCTATAAAGATAATATTCCACATTTCTGTTCTCAATAAAACTTTCAAATTGGGATGCGGAATCCTTAAATAAAATGTTGTTTTTTGAGGGATTGAAGCTTGTAGATGATAAGGATTAAGGGACACATATTTTGCCACATTCATGTGAGAACCGAAGGGATTTCTATATCAAATTCCCATTCCATGAGATTCCTGAGAACTAAACCCCATTTTTTACACTTCATAAAAACACGAATTAAGTAAGAAGAACCCCACACATATAATGGCATTAAAGCAATGTACCCCTTAAAGAACTGGATGAAAATCACTGTGTATGCAGTGACTCCACACCCCGATCTCATCACATGCTCCCTTGTTAATCTGTCCTAAAGGATGGCTAGAGACTACTAGTGGTGTGACCAGCTGTAACAATTTGCTGCAGTATCTTTTGACTGGCATAAAAGAACATAATGGTTAGTGACCACCTGTGTGATACTGGAATTCTGGGAAATAAAACCAAACACCATGTTAGAAATTCAACAACCACATCACAATGAGAGGTGAGACACTAATTACTGCTTTTATATTAAGGTGTTCTATTTTCTGATTCAATGTTGTTCTGAGGCTTTAGTTTCCTTTAAACCATTCAATGTAATCAGATCAATATCTGCATTTTGCATCTTGATTCAGCAGAACGCAAGTGGCACCAAACATTTATCTGTACCTGTGTCTCTTAGTTTTAAAACCCTTAGTGGGGTTTTTTTCACTTTTTCTGCTTTTTTTAAAGCCCCAATTTGATTTGGTTTTCAGTCTTTAGCAATATTAGCTCTGTGAAAGCAAAAAGTGCACTTAATTATTTATCACATGCCCTTAATGAGTTTTTCTGACCTGGGATATTTATATCTTTAAAATTTTTAAGCTTATGGTTATAATGAACATTCACTATTTAAAGCATGAGAAGGAAGTCAAATACCTCTCATTTGAGATGAATTGTCTAAATATCAGTCTGTATTGATTGGAGGATTTCATTTGTATCAAACAGATCTTTGTATTCAGTTAGATCAACTGGACTTGAAGACGTTCACTAGTCATCCGACTGGCTTTCTCAATTCTGAATTCAAGAACTAACTAAGTCCTGTTGATCTAATTGAATACAACAGGTATACAGTACCATGACCTGGATGAATGAGAACTTTCACAACAATTCAAACAGTTGTTTTGCATTGGAAACAATACATTTTTATTGTGGCAAATTGTATTTTTATAGATTAGGGCAACTGGAAAAAAATGCAACATTCAGGATCCCTTCTATGTATATAATATAAATATATATATATTTTTTGGAGTGTTTTGCAGGCTCTAAAAATTGGGGCCTGCACAAGTTAACAATTGCATTTAACCCTTAATGTTTTACTTGTGTTTTACATTACACACTTGTGCTATTTGCTCTCCTAGGTGGGTGGCTGGAATATATCTGGCAACTGCCGAGGAGAAAACTTTATGAGTGTACTGAAAACTTATCTGGGACATATCGGGCAACCCCATTCTTCAGTGTGTTTGTGAGTGCAGACTCCAAGAGCTCGAACAGTAATATTATTCAGGTAATCTAGTAAGGCAGAAAACACAGTAAATGCTATATGGGACTTGTAGGGCCTTTCAACATTTATCAATAAATATAAAAACATAAAGCCATGTTAGTATTGTTGGAAAGGGGTAAAATACATACAGGGCGATGCACCAACGGGCACATCGCTCCTGTTTTGGAGTTAAAGTTTGCGCTAACTGATGTTATATCGGTTAGCGTGACTTTAACTCCTTCCTTGCGGCGGCTCGCGGCTAACGCAAAAGTTAACAGCACAGCCGCCGCAAGTGATGTTATATGCCTAATTGGCATTTTATTGCGGCACTTCAACGCCAGCTAATAGCTGGCGTTGAAAGTGCCGAAATAGAACAGTGCCAAGTAGTGAGGTTCAGCGCCACCATCGCATATAACATCGCCGGGCTGTTTGCTGCACCGGGTTGCCGATAGTGGCGCTCGGTGCATCGCCCTGATAGAGAATAAAAGACACAAACCTAAATGGATGAATTAGAAAAAACTAAGTGCCCTAATTTGGAGTAAACAACTAATAAGGCTTATGGACAAGTAAGAAAAGTAAAAACAAGAAAAATCTACTACTACAGAAAGGCATTAATTGCTTAGATTGATGTATCTGTGAGATTTAAATGGCAAAGAATGATGCCTAATATGATGCAGTGACAGATGCAGGGTTAGTTATATATATGAGATGCAAGGATGAAATGCACAAATTAATACATGAAATGAGGGAGTATTATCTATTTACTTTTCGTGTCATTCTTATCCAGGTGGACCAGTCTGGACTGTTTCTCCCTTCTAGAGATTACTATCTGACAAAACTGCAAATGGGAAGGTTTGTATTTCTGTGTCATATATACACGTACTAGCAAAGTGTCCCGTCGGTGCATAATGGAAATTATGTGTGTGTATGTTTTGCTATATGTGGATATAGTGGATATAAATCTTTACACAGGTTATTTTTAAACTGTTCTCAGACATCACCAGCTTCCAGAGGAA
Organism: Hymenochirus boettgeri; assembly: GCA_019447015.1. Taxonomy (NCBI): domain Eukaryota; kingdom Metazoa; phylum Chordata; class Amphibia; order Anura; family Pipidae; genus Hymenochirus; species Hymenochirus boettgeri. Next base: position 5,546 of record JAACNH010006363.1, read on the forward strand.
CCAAATAGGATAACCCTGCAGGTCTGTGAGTAGACCCAGGCAATCCGGCCACACTGTGTTTGAAACTAACATCTGCTAGGTAAATACTTATTAGTATTCACCACGGCAAGTGGTGATAGTACCTCATATTATTATAACAGAAGGTCCCTCACAGCATCATGTTATTATATAGCATTGCCCTAATAATCTAACGCATAACACAACATTCCTCATTCCCATTTTACCTAAAGAAATGTATTTATCCTTTATATACTCTATACAGATCTAATTGAAAAAAAGTTGATTCAGAGCATTTTTAATAACTGATAACTGCTTTTTATTTCAGTATTACAGTAAATCCTTGGTATACCTGAATGGCTTTACCACTAAGCAAAAAGCTAAGGACTTGCAAGCGAGCACCTTTATCCCAACCATTAAAAGTGGCTGATATTCAAATTGTTCTATCAATCAGTCCACTCCCTAGTTTACCCTATCAAATGGATCAGGTTTAAAATAGGTTGGCAATTGGGCCTGGTAGAGCTACGGAGTCTAATGGGGAATTTCATCTCAGGTACAAGGACAGGACAAAGAAAACAGGGAGAATAAATGGTATTACCAGCACCGCTGCCACCAATTTGTACCAGATCACTGCTTTATGGAACGATTATGGGTAGCATGGTACACAGTGGGTTACTCTGTGTGTCTGGCACAAAGCAGACAGTGCACATAAACAGTTTCCCCCCATAACATGTGCAGTAATGAAGTAGTCCCTGCCTATGGTGCCTATATTGACCGAGCCTGTATAGTGTGTGTCCTTGTAAGTTGGTGTACACTTATCACTTGTCTCAGAGTTTGTATCCAATATGGTAAATTGTCTGTCCAATAATCTGTCCTCCCAACAGGTGGTAACAAGATCTTATCACATAGGGTCTTATACACAGGGTCTTATACACAGGGTCTTATACACAGGATCTTACACAGACCTTATACACAGGGTCTATACACAGGTCTTATACACAGGTCTTTATATACACAGGACTTATACACAGGGTCTTATAACAGGGTCTTATACACAGGTCTTACAACACAGGACCTTATACACAGGGTCTTATACTAAGGATCTTATACACAGGATTTATACACAGGACCTTATCCACAGGGTCTTTACACAGGGTCCTATACCCAGGGTCTTATATCACAGGTCTTATACACAGGATCTTATACACAGGACCTTATACACAGGATCTATACGCAGGACCTTATATGCAGACCTTATACCAGGGTCTTATACACGAGTCTTATACACAGATCATACCAGGACCTTATACACCGGATCTTATACACAGCCCTTTACACAGGTCTTATACACAGGGTCTTATACAGAGGTTCTTATACACGGGACCTTATACACAGGGTCTATACAAAGGGTCTTAACACAGGTCTACACCAGGATCTTAACCAGGATCTTATACACAGGATCTTATACACAGGTCTTATACCCAGGGTCTTATCACAGGATCTTATACACAGACCTTATACACGGGTCCTTTACACAGGGTCTTTATACACAGGGTCCTTTACACGTGGTCTTATACACAGGGTCTTATACACAGGGTCCTTTACACAGGGTCTTAAACACAGGATCTTACACACAGGTCTTATACACAGATCTTATACACAGGATCTGGTGTTGCAGTCAATATCACTCTATAATACACCACAATCTACTTTCACTTTGTCCCTCCTCGCCATAGAGAGCAGGGATGTCTTGTCTTTATTACTCACTGACACCACCTGCAGGCTGGAGGTGGTATATAAGGTGGTATTGGTGTATATGTCCATTACAATACACATCACATCCCGTGTAGCAGACAGAAACTTTTTTTGGATAAAACTTCCTTTCAGTATTCACATGGAGCACTCCCAGGGTGTGGTTGAACCTCCCATTTTGACCATACCATGTTGAAATAGGGATCTCAGCTCTGTAATTAGGTGTATGTATTTTGTATATTTTGTGTTGTACCTATATAAGTCAGTGCTATACTTTATATACATTTATTGATGGTAAAGGGTAATATCCTATACCCCCACCACATTGGTAGCTCATAAAAACTCATGCAATCTCCTATGAAGATATAAATACATTTATATAATATAAGGGATATATTTATATATTTTAGACCACAGAAAGAATGACGCACTCACAGGTCTTAACAACATGAAAAAGTTTTTATTTTATTCAGCCAACATGTTTCAACCTTAGTTAGGCTGTCATCAGGACTCAAATAACAATATCCCCAACACACTGTTTAAATAGGCACCCTGTGACCACACCCCCACTGTGGATCCCCAAACCCTGTAAAACAATATATACAACACCAATATTATTGCACACCCCTATGACTAGATACATAAAACCATATAATTAGAAAAGATCATTGCAATATATATACATACTATAAATCAGAATACAGTCATATCCAAATCACCTGTATTTCTAAGAAGGAGAGGCACATAGCGCATCTTTCGACCCATAGCGCCGGTCCCTGGACTTCTGCTTTCGGCAGTATAAACCAGCTCACGTGAACACATCACGTGATTGGCAATACGCGTCACCAAAAAACATCTTGTGCCCCCCGTTGCACTAGCAAATCTATACACAATAACTGCCGCACACAGAGCTGTCATGGAGCAGCGCTATTGGCCATGCAGAATACAGTGCCAACGCATATGCAGGGGCATATCTGCAGTCCAAAAGTCATCCACATGGAACACCCTATAACACACCTGAGGCCAAGATAAAACCAACATCATTGGGACAAATAGACTGCATATATACCCACAGCGGAAACAGTAAAACTCTAACATTATAATACACCACAACTATTTCAAAAAAGCAGCAGAATATTAAAAGACCGCAAATCTTAGAGAGCATCATAAAAAGCACCTAAATGTTCATCTCATTAAGAATATAGGGCACTAATCTGCAACCGTGAAATCCATGCCTGCAGTTACTGGTTTGTGTATGCTCGCGGTACATACATGAGCTGGTTTGTACTGCCTAACGCAGAAGTAGCCGGGGACCCTCGCTATGGGTCGAAAATGGCTATGTGCCTCTCCTTCTTAGAAATCAGGTGATTTGGATATGACTGTACTTGATTTATAGTATGTATATATTTTGCAAGTGATCTTTTCTTTATTATACGGTTTTATGTATCTAGGTATAGGGGTGTGCAATAATATTGGTGTTGTTTATATATTGTTTTTACAGGTTTTGGGGATCCACAGTGGGGTGGACACAGGGTATTAAACCTATTTAAACAGGTGTTGGGGATATTGTTTTTGAGTCCTGATGATGGCCTACTAAGGTTGAAACATGTTGGCTGAATGAAGAAAATTTTTTTTCTGTTTAAGACCTGTGTAGTGCAATCATTCTTCTGTGGACTTGGATTTGATTTTGACAGCACCCAGGCCAGTATGACTATGTATTAGGAGTGCAATCACTGTTGGACTTTATTATTTATGGCAAATTTTGAAACTTTTAAAAGATCTTGCATCCCTGTTTGACACTATTTTCCAGGTCCTCGATGCATACCTTCATTACATGGTAAATGTGGGAGAACTCCTTGGAGAACGCCAGACTCTGTGAAACACAGATGACACAGATTCTAGTAGTTCAAACCTTGCTAGCAATCTAACATTGTTCCAAAGTAGAGGAGAGACGGAGGAGAGAATACCGAATGACAGTTGGTGAGCTGCAGGTGAGTATACAGAGTCTCATTAACATGACAGTGAAGTTTCTTTAGCACACTGAAATGTACAGTCCATGCAGCAGCCAACATTATGCCATGCACAGCATTCACTTCCTTATAGTATGTTGGTTCCTATTGAATTTAACACTATAGTGGCATTCTATTATCAGCTTGATAATAGCTAGATTTTCAAGATACATTAAAATACAAGATAAATAAGAATTCATTGTTCCAGCATGCCGTTGGACAACTTTCTATACAATTAAGTAATGGCAACGTTATTATAACTCTGATTCAGATATTCTTTTTATTTTTTGCAGAATCTGGCCCCTGTTTTTGATTGGATGGATTATTGACCTTTGCTTTCTCTCCTTTGGAATTGAATGAGACAGAGCCAGTGGTGATATATGGGAGGAATATCTGCAGCAAGTGTCAGAGCTTGTGAATAACACTGACCCAATGTGAGCCTAATCAAATAAATACATCCGTTTTTTTTCATGGTGCCTGTAATTAGAGATTAACCCAGTCTCTTACCCCCAACAGTGTTAACAGAAGGCGTCTGGTTTTTTTATGATGCACTAAAGTTTCACCTTATTAAGTGAAACTACAGCTAAAACACTAATTTCAAGTAATGATCTATCCCTCTTCCCCCATTCTTTCCTTTTCTCATTCCATGATTTCAGACATGCTCAGTGTGCATCATCCAGACAGAGAAAATACGCTTGTTTTCCTTTCCTCAATATACCTGAGAGGAATCAGAGGAAACTGCCTGTTCCATGTTTATAGAAACTTTTTTTCTCACAGATGCCTTTTTCCTCATCTTAATTTTTTCAGCCCTTCTGTGCTCATTTCAGTTATTTTCTTCTTCTCCCTTTTCTCTTCCACTTTTTTGGACTGTTTTATGTACAGACCGTACAGATATGCGGGATAGATAGGAGAAGTGTGCTATACCTACCTAAGGAATCTGTGGAAAAACCCTCATAACCCAACCTACCTCCTTCCATTTCCATGACCATACCTAATAATCAAAAATAAAAATATGTAATATCGTCTAAAATGCAAAAACATACCACCACACGCAGCACACACTTACTGATGCACTCCTGCACCCACCCACCTACCTTCCTTTTCCAAGGCAACCTAACACACCTACTAAAAATAGATCAAATGAATTGTGAAATGTAAATATGTTCGTATATTGAGTTTGAAAACCTGCAGCACAGAAACACCTTTCCTTCCAAAATGCAGCATTTAAAGCCAGTCAAATTTTATATACTTAAACTTTCACTTTCAGTTATTTCTGTTATTTTTTCTTTGCAAATTGTTTGTTTGCATTCATGTCTGCTTGGTCAATTAGCATCTTTCAATTACTCTCCGGTTCTGATAATTACCTTGTTTGGAATTTGTGTGCAGAAGATGTCAGCCAGTCTAGATTCTCTGTTTTGAGAAAGTTCAGGATAACTCCTTGAGTCATTGTACGGGCCCAAAAAGGTAACAAACCTTTGGTATACCAGAGGAATTTAAGATCTGTATGGCTTAACAGTAAAGGTGTTGATGTTTTATTCTCTCACTTTATATTCATGTATTTGGATTTACTACATTTGATCACTATAACTATAAAGATTGTATCAAATATCCATTGTGTCTATTTCTTTCTATTCATTCTCTTTAAACCTATTACAATTTAGTATTTTTCTCTACTGTAACACTGTCTTTTTTTATTTTTATCTTTTATATGTCTTGTACTCCCCGCTGGCAAACCTGTCTGTCCAATACTGATGACACTCTTGGATTTGCTCTGGGATCTCTCTTTTTAAATCGCACCTTTTGACAAGAATAGTAAAACCATTGTAAGTGATTTTGAAAGAGACTTTTCAAGGTTCAGAGTTATGCAGACACAATGGTCAGGGTTTCTTTTTCTCTTTAGGCAGAGGAGATATATCTCAGAGATCCGTGAAGCCTTTGAGCTGACACTGGTCGTTTGACATGGATGGTGAGAAGACAAAGGCAGCAAAGGAAAAGGTACAGTACACACTTCTCAAATAAACAAATTTATAGATACTAGGGGGCCGATGCAAAAAATGTGCAAAAGTTTTGTCTGTGCTGTTAATCTGCAGCACCAATCAGGTGTTATCTCAACTGCAAACCCTAGTAAAATTTACATTGGTTGGTTTACTGCAGAATTATAAAACTAACACCCCTTTCAACGTTATGGACTCTTCTTATTCTGCCGCTGGTCTAATCATTTTGGTGATTAAATCAATCACAAAATGATTAGACCAGGTGAGTATTGGAACATATAAAATGGCGCAGTTCTGAAGCTGTCAAAGTGCTGGTTTATTTTTAAAACATGTACGCAAATGTTTCTTACTCCACATCCTTTCTCAAGCATACACATTGGGACATCATGGGAATATCAACAGACAAATCACTATGTATGCCAGCATAACAGGATTAGTAATTAGTCATAATTAGACTATTGGGCCATATTTATCAAGGCACGGTATTGCATATATCGCATACCGACACCTTTAACAATCATTTGGTGATTTATAATGTATGATCGCTATTGTAAATCTACATAGTACTATCATAAATCTACGACTACGATTGCAGATTTATGATAAACCATAGAGTACCATTGTGTTAATTAACTACCGCATGGTATTTACCGATCAAATGTTCATAGATTTCACAAACATTTGCCGTAAATGTGCGATCGCAGAGTACCTTTACGGTTGTACAGTAATGAAAACCCACAGTATCACACAAGGGTTTTTAATAAACCCATTGGTTGATATGTTTTTTTTATTACAGAACTGAATATAAGTTTCACATAGTGTTAGAATACAAGTCCAATTTTTATATTTTTTAGGCAGATGCTTATATGACATGATTGGATTTCCTGACTTTATTCTGGACTCTAAAGAGCTGGATGAGGTGTTATGATGGGTAGATAACATTGAACTCATAATAGATAAATGTCATTTTGCGTGTTTTTTTGTACAGTAAATGTTATACCGTTACTTCTTAAATTCTGTTCATATACACTTCAATTCTTAGTGTGGTTGGCTAGTTCCACCAGGTAAGTATATAATGGTAGTGAGTAACAAAAATGTTAATTTATAATGCCATTTTGTTTTTGTTTAATGGGTAAAAGAACTGGTGATAAGATCCCAATATGGGATAGCAAATGGACTAGCTCACTCTCCTCACATGCTTCTTTTTATATAATCCAGGTTTTATGGTCAAACTGCTCATATTCATTCAGTCAGCCAGGAGGATAGAGTACTTATCAAGCATTACATTACAAATATGTGAATATTTCATTTTTTTACATATTTAAACTCTGGATTTACTTTTCTCCATCATTTATCCTGTGTCAGTCTCTATCCCAAATCACCAACCTATATTTCCCTCTCCAGTTTTGAGGTGTCTGAAGATGTCTTTCGTTCCAGAACATGTTAAATTTCTACAACTTCTTCTGCAAAGTTGATGGCTAACAGCTGAGGAAACCCCCAAATCGAGAGCAGTAGAGGACCTATATTTAAAACTGCACATACAACTGTTTAATTAAATGTAACAATTAGTATAAAAATATCTATGGACTTTTCCCAACATTTATGAAACAAAATATCCTTACATGTTTAAGTGATAAATTCTACTCTATACATGAAATGGGAAGGCATCTTGAATATAAAAAATACCTTTATTGGCTAACTAAAATGATTGAAAATGCAAGCTTAGAAGCACTAGCTTCTTCCTGAGGCTAATACATACTGATCTTGTAAGCACTCTATTTTATTACAATACTAGAACATAGACTTTTTCTGACGTTACATGATGTTATCTTTTGCGCCCCATGTCTGATTGGCAATGGCTGTCGTAAATAAAACAGTAATACACATTTCAATGATCACACGCAGTAGTAAAAGTATTAGCAAGGGTTAAACAAACAATCAGATACACTTCACCTCTAGTGTCCATGGAGGGTCCTGGTATAATGAGATATATTTATGGGTTTGGTGTGTTTTAGAGGAATTTAGTCTGATTAACTACTACTACTTTTAAAAACAATAGAAGAATATGGTAAACTCTGTCTCCGTGACCAAGAATGAATACATGTTTTGGAAAATCATCCTTGTGAACCCTGAATGATGTTCAGTAATTCACAGCTGAGATGTGAAAATCTGCCATGACACATCCTGTTTGGAAATGCAAATGCCCTTGAGATCCTTGCAAAAAGTCAAAGTTTTGTGCCTGAAACATTGCAATTTGCTGTACTCAGATGGTTTATTAAAGTACAGTCTTTTTTTGCAAGCAGATCACACTGTGTGTATCATTTGGAAGTGGGAGTTTATTGGGGTCAGAGACCAGGGCCGGTGTTTGATCCGGATTAAGAACAAGAGGCTTCATTAGTCGATTCCAGTCCTTTACCATTCAGTCACCTTCACAATACTTTCTGGGAGGCCCACAGATACAGGGGGGTGTCTTTAAATATCTGTTTCAGGTGACAAAATGTCTAGAGACACCCTGTATGTGTATGGTCAGCACTTTATATGGGCAAATTAATGATCTGGTCGCATGACACTTTTGGATTCATTATACATATTTATACTAGCACTACAAACAGCATTTTACAGATCTTGATTACGGCTTTTGTTCTTTTTCTATTATTTTTGAGGAATTCAGCTTATTGCTATTAGTTTTGTAATATCTAAAGAAACCTTATATTTTTTACAAGATTTCCTCTTTTATTATTATTATTGATTATATAGCCGCCAACATCTTCCGTGGCGCTTTATAATTACATAGTCATACATTACATACAGGGTAATACATGTTATACAAGTCATACATTACATACACACAGGGGTGTCCCTAGGTTTTTTGTGCCCGAAAATCTTTGAATGCCGCCCCTCAGACCTGAGCAGCCGCGCGCACTGCAAAGTGGGCGTGCGTGGATTGTGGTGTGTGGCTTAGCGCGTGGCGTGGAATTTCTTATTATTTTTTTAAATGGTTATTTATACCTTCTCTATTTTTAGAAAACACTAAAAACATGTTGGTGCAACTGGTACATTACCTTAGAAAGCCCTACCAACATATAAAAGAATGTTGGCCAAAAGATTTTGTACAGCCCGGCTACCACGTCAAGGTAGACTCTTACATGGCCCTATATAATCTTAAATTATATATTTTATCTTAGATTATATATAATTAATAGATTATTTTATCTCATCTCTTCTATTCTGCTATGCCTGTATCTCTCGGAATATTCTATCTGTTATCTATCCTATCTATCTATCTATCTATCTATCTATCTTATCTATCTATCTTGTATATCTATCTATCTCGCTATGTATCTATCTATATCGCTATTATCTATCTATCTCTCTTATCTATCTATCATCATTGCTCATCTATCTACTATCTATCTATACTATCTATCATCTATCTATCTATCTCTGATGTTATCTATCTCGCTATCTATCTCTCTCTGCTTATCTATCTATCTATCTATCTATTATCTATTCTATCATCTATCTACTATCGATCTATCTCTATTCTATTCTGTCTACTATCTATCTTGCGATTTTTCTATCTCTACTATCTATCTACTCTGCTATCTATCTCCTTCTCTGCTATCTATCCTTCTCCTCTGCTATCTCTCTCTCTCTGCTATCTCTCTATCTCTCGCTATCTATCTATCTCTGCTATCGTATCTATCTCTGCTATCTATTCTCTCTGCTATCTATCTATCTCTATTTATCTATCGATCATTGCTACTATCTATCTATCTATTCTCTATATCTATCTATCTCTGCTATCTATCTATCGCGGCGATCCAGCTATCTCTGCTATCCCTCTATCTCTGCTATCTATCTCTCTTCTGCTATCCTATCCTCTCTGCTATCTATCTATCCTCTCTCTATTATCTATCTATCATTGGCTTCTTATCTATCTATCTATCCCTCTGCTATTCTATCTACTCTCTGCTATCTATCTCTGCTAATCCATCTATCTCTTTTATCTCATCTATCTCTGCAATCCATCTACTCTGGCTATCTAATCTCTCTCTGCTTTTATCTATCTATCTATCTATCTGCTATCTATCTATCCTATCTATCCTCGCTATCTATCTATCTTCTGACTATTTATGCTATCTCTCTGGCTCTCTCGTCCTCTTTCTGCTATCTCTCTCTCTCTGCTATCTGTCTATCTATCTATCTGTCTATCTATCAGCTTCTTGCTATTTATCTATCTCTGCTAATCTCCTCTCTGCTGATCTCTATCTATCTATCTCTTCTATCTGGCGATCTAGCTATCGTCTGCTATCCATCTATCTCTGCTTATCTATCTCTCTTCTGCTATCTCTCTATCCTCTGGCTAGCCTATCTATCTCTGCTATCTATCTATCTCTGCTATCTATCTCTCTCTGCTATCTATCTATCTCTATTATCTGTATATCATTGCTTATCTATCTATCTATCTCTATATCTATATATCTCTGCTATCTATCTATCGCTGCTATCCATCGAATCTGAGTCCCATCTATCTCTGCTATCCTAGCCTCTCTCTTGCTATCTACTCTCTCTCTCTGCTATCGTATCTAAGCTCTATTATCTATCTATCAATTGGTTATCTATGCTATCTATCTATCTATCGATCTAATCTAGTCTTCTGCTAATCTATCTATTCTGCTCTCCTCTATCTCTCTGCTATCCATCTATCTCTGCATCCATCTATCTCTGCTATCGATCTATCCTGCTATCTCTCTATCTATCTACTATCTATCTATCTCGCTATCTATCTATCTATCTATCTACTTTCTACTATCTATCTATCTATCTCTGCTCTCTTTCTATCTCTGCTATTTATCTATCTCTGCTTGGTCTCTCTCCTCTTCTATCTATCTCTCCTGCTATCTATCATCTATTCTATCTGTTATCTATCTATCTCCTGCTATGTATCTATCGCTGCTATCTCTCCTCATCTGCTATCTATCTATCTATCGTATCTATCTATCTCTTCTATCTGTCTATCTATCTATCCTCTATCCATCTATCTCTGTTATCTATCTCTCTCTGCCTATCTTATCTCTCTCTGCTTCTATCTCTCTCTGTCTATCTAGCTATCTATCTATTCTATCTTTCGATCTCTGCTATCTATCTATCTTATCTCTGCTATTTATCTATCTCTGCTGTCTCTCTCTCTGCTATCTCTTCTCTCTGCTATCTTATCTATCTATCTATTCTATTCTGTCGAAGCTATCTACTAATCTCTGACTATCTACTTCTCTCTGTATTCTCTCTCCTCCTCTGCTATCTATCTCTGCTATCTCATCTCTCTATCTACTATCTACTATCTCTGCTATCTATCTATCTATCTATCTATCGATCTTCTATCTATCTATCTTCTATCTATCTCTTCTCTCTGTCTATCTTCTCTGCTATCTACTATCTATTCTATCTGTCCTACCTATCAATCTATCTCTGCTATCTTCTATCTATCCTCTGCTATCTTTCTATCTATCTATCTCTGCTCTGCTATTTATCTATCTCTCGCTATCTATCTTTCTCTGCTATTTATCTATCTCTGCGATCTTCTCTCTTATATTATCTATCTCCTGCTTATGTATCTTTCTATCTATCTATCTCTGCTATGTTCTATCCTATATCGCTATTATTTTATCGTATCTCTCGCTATCATCTATCTATCTCTAATCTATCTATCTATCTCTGATATTTAATCGATCTCTCTGGCTATCTAAGCTTCTCTCTCTGCTATCCATCTATCTATGCTATCTATCTCTCTCGGCTATCTATCTATTCTGTCTATTCTATCTATCTGTCTATCTACTCCTCCCTCTCGCTATCTATCTATCTCTTCTATATCTGTCTCTCTCTCTGCGATCTATCTCTCTCTTGCTATCTATCTATTCTATCCTGTCTATCATCTATCTCTTCTCTGCTATTTTATCTATCTCTGGCTATCTCTCTCTCTGCTATCTTATCTATCTTCTCTTCTATCTGTCTGTCTATCTATCTAGCTCTGCTATCGATCTATCTCTCTGATATTTATCGATTCTCTCCTCTGGCTATCTATCTTATTTTGCTATCTATTCTCCTTCTCTCTATCTATCTATCTATCAATCTATCTATCTATCTATCTATCTATCTATCTATCTATCTATCTATCTATCTATCTATCTCTTCTAATCTATCTATCTATCTACCTGCTCTCTA